>PITA01001970.1:30897-108299 GCA_004023965.1 Spilogale gracilis
GGAGGAATTGGGGGGGAGGGCTGAGGGTGGGGGTGGGGACTGGAGAGGGCTAAGGGGTAGGGACAAGTCAAGAGGCCAAGATAAAATTCAAAGACCTATCTCCCACTCTCTATCAAAAGACTTACTGCCATCTGTCACTTAGCTATCTCTATACTGTCTATATTCCTATCTATACTGTCGTGTATTTTGAAGATACTGCGGGACTTTTCCAAAGAATTTCCTGCCAAGTCACTTGAGTCCCCACCTGTCTCCCAGGACCTGTGCAATTATGAATATTCTAGGAGGTAGGTGTGCTAGTCTCACTGATGATGCCCTTGCTAGTGTTCGTCTTCCGCTAGCTGTGATAAAGGGATTTGCAGACAGGTTTCTCTGAACATTCTCTGAGAAGCCTCAGAGGGGCTGCATTGGCAGGGTGTGGAGGTACAGCTTGCTTTTCTCTTTAGGATCCTGGGAGGGGAAAAAAAAAAAACAAAAAAACAAAAAAACAAAAAAAAACCAACCCAGCATTTGAAAGCTGAGGGGATGCTCTGGGACAAGATTCCCCCAACTAAATTTACCACCTCATCCCCCTAGAATTTTGATTCTTCAAGAGTTCCAGAAGTTTCGATCTTGTGGAAGTTTAAGAGAGCCCTGGTCCAGGAAAAGGACGGCACAATACTTTACCCAAAATAGAGATTGTGGTCGTCGCTTGTTTTTATGAGAGTGTGAATTTCCAACTGTCACTATGGAAACTTCTTCTTACAGGACATCTAGGGCTTCTTATTCCCCTATCCTCTGTCTGCTTTATTCTATCCCTTTCGTCCTTAGTTCAACCATCAGCTCTGGCCAAGGAAGCTGAAGGAACTAATTCTAGCAATCATCAAGTAGGTCACCAATGATTTTTCCCTTCCAGGGGGCATTCGTGGTCATTCCTGAACCCAGATGATTTCCTTAATTTCCTTGGGTGTAGCTACTGGGCCTTATAGATAGGTTTGAAATAGTGAAGACATTTTAAGCAAGGAGAAATGCTGCCCTCTAAGGGGCTGTGACTCTCAGCATTTCCTAGGCTACCATTGGTGAGCACGGCCCGTTTCTCTTTTAAGGATTGTTCACTCTTGTCTTCTTTGACTTTGAAGAAGTTAATACAGCCAATGACAATATTATTGACCAGAATGACTTCTGCACACATTTATTGCTCAAGTGGAAAAGGAGAGACAAGGCTAAGAAACATATTTAAAGTTCCTTTCTTTGGGTGGGGGGAGGGGCGGAGATCCAGCCCAGTTTCTCAGATCAGGAGCACTTCAAGGGGTTCAGGGCCCCTCAGTATTATGGGGGAGACATGGGGACCTTGATCTCCATTATTAAGCTAGTTCTCTTATCCCTCCCTGCCTTTTTTTTTTTTTTTAAGGAAATGTGACTTTTTAGTTCTGTTAGTAGAAGAGACAGAGAGACATCTGGTTACCTATCAGTATCAAGATTCATTCGCTGATTGGTAATTAAGGGGTTTTTCCAAACAGAACGTTCGCCTTCACCTGCTCTGTTTCTTCTTCAGCTGCCTACCGGTTGAAGCTGGGGCTCTGTCCATCCCTATCATCTGCTATCCTCTGGTTTTGACCTCAGCTTCCAGAAGCCAGATTTCTTTTCAGTATTCTCTCCCCATCAGATGGGAGAGCTTCTTCATCATGTCCTCCTCTTCCCCACTCCTTCCTTACCTTCCTTACTCCTTACCTGTAGCAAATACCTGCCGGGTCTGCAGATAGCCGATCAATGAGCTCATGAAGGGAAATGTTTCAGGAAGGCATTTCAGAAATGGCATCCTGGTTCACGCGCTTCCCTGGCCAGGGCTTGGGGGTCGGGGGGGAAGATTCAGTTGCCAGAGGCGAGATGGGCAAGGCAGACATTTTGCATACACAGCCCACAACTCTTTTTATTTGACACAGAGAGAGATCACAAGTAGGCAGAAAGGCAGGCAGAGAGAGAGGAGGAAGCAGGCTCCCCGCTGAGCAGAGAGCCCCACATGGGCCTTGATCCCAGGCCCCTGAGATCATGACCTGAGCTGAAGGCAGAGGTTAACCCACTGAGCCACCCAGGGGCCCAAGAGCCCACAACTCATAGTGAAGACACGGCCAGGGATAGATGCTGCTGCTAGCTTCAAAAGGCAGGGAAGGTCAGGAAAGCCCGTGCAGGATTCCCGAAGACAGGTCTGCATGTCAGTGTTTTCATGCTGAAACAGTCTGAGAGGAGTCAGAGAGTTGGAAAAGAGAGGCGTGGTGTTGGGGAGGGGGATAGTTAACAAGCAGAGAACAAAATGGGGCAGTCTGACAAATAGAGAGGGGCCAAGAATAACACTATTAAAAGGATTTAGGGGGAAAGCTGTGGATAACCCCAGTCTCTAAAACAAGGGATGAGGGAGACATACATTTATTCACTGAGTCTCTGATGGTCAGTCTGTGTCCTCCACTCAGGGCAGACCAGTCATAAAAAAGCTAATAATTGCAACAATAAGATATACTATTGCTTTTGTAAGATTTATTCTTTCTTTAAAACATACCAAGTGGGGCACCTGGGTGACTCAGTTTGAAGCATCTGCTTTGGGCTCAGATCATGATCCCAGAGTCCCGGGACCAAGGACCAGGTCGGGCTCCCTGCTCAGTGGGGAGTCTGCTTCTCCCTCTTCCTCTCTTCCCCCACCCCACTTCTCTCTCTCTCTCTCTCTCTCTCTCTCTCTCTCTCAAATAAATAAAATCTTTAGGGGTGCCTGGGTGGCTCAGTCCACTAAGCATCTGCCTTTGGCTCAGGTCAGGACTTCAGGGTCCTGGCATCAAGCCCTGAATCAAGCTCCTTACTCAGCAGGGAACCTGCTGCTCCCTCTGCTTGTGCTCTCTCTTTCTCTCTCTCTCTCACCAATAAATAAATAAAATCTTCTTAAAAAATCTTTAAAAAAAATAAAAGAGGGGCACCTAGATGGTTCAGTCATTAAGCATCTGCCTACAGCTTAGGTCATGATCCCGGAGACCCAGGATGAAGCCCCGCATGGGGCTCCCTGCTCAGCAGGAAGCCTGCTTCTCCCTCTCTCACTCCCCCTACTTGTGTTCCCTCTCTGGCTGTGTTTCTCTCTGTCAAAGAAATAAAATCTTTAAAAAACATACCCAGTAAATGTTAATAATTACATCTGTTATAATTATCCTTTATATTTTAATAAACTTCCTGGCTTACTCCTTAGTTGCTATATAGACTGAATGTTTATGTCCTCCCAAAAGTCATATGTGAAATCCTGAAGCTTAACACAACGGTAGTAGGAAGAGGGGCCTCTGGGAGCTACTTATGTCATGAGCATAGAGCCCTACTATGTGGAATTAGTGCTGTTACAAAAGAGAACCAGGGAGGATTCCCTCACCCCATGTGAAGACACCAGGTGAGAAGACAGCCAGCCATCTGTGAACAGAGAAGAGGACCCTCACCCGACCCAGAATCTGCTGGCGCCTTGATCTTTGGTTTCCCACCCTCCCGAGCCATGAGAACTAGATCTCTGATGGGTCAGAGCCTCCCAGTCTGTGGGATTCGGTTAAAGCAATGTGAACGGACTAAGAGGACAGTATCTTAGCAGCTCAATAACCCCCAGGAACCTCTAGGAGCCATACAGACCTGAAGCCAGCAGTTGGTACATGGTAGTGATGAGGGAGCCCAAGGCAGGCTGAGGACAAGGCAGAAGCTGACATCCCACTAGCTCCCCACCCCCAAGGTGGGACACGTGGGACATTCCTTATGCACTCCCAGCTGCCCTAAAGCTAAGGGAAGGGAAAACAAAGGGTTAACTTATAGAGCTTCCAGTCCTGCAAGATAGGAGTCTTCCTTGGTTTATAAATGTCTTAGTGATTTACAAAAAATAAAAAAATAAAAAGCATTCTTATCAATAACCCAACTTCCAGAAGGAAGATCCCAACTATCTTAACGTTAACGCCTCAGTAGAGGGAAAAACCACCCGAACTTCACAACGGCAAAGCCTCTAGTATCTTGTAGGTTCTCTTTTAGCTGCAAAGTTCTTTTGAAAACCTTCATTTTCCCTTACCCCCAAATCCCAAGAATACAATCAGCCACCCCTCCCCCAGCCCCAGTGCTGCTTTCTCTGCCCGAAGGTCCTCCCCATGCGTCAATAGAGCCAGAATTTTGCACTAAAGACATCTCAAGAATTCTTTCTCGGCCATGGGCTCTGGACCTCAGCTCACCTACATTCAGAAACTTCATCAGTAGCATCAATTCACATTACAAGCATAGTAACCATTAGCACAGTCTTTTCAAACTGGTATCCTTAATATAGGAAAGCATTGGTTAATGAAACTGTCACTCTCATTACCTCTGGAGGGGTGTATTCGTAACAATATAAATATTTATGTCACGGGCAATTCAAAAACCTTGAAAGGACTTTAATGCAAAGAAGTTTTGTCTGCTGGTCACGCACATTCAAACCTATTATGTGACTATGAAACTCCACGATCATGGAAACCTAAGAGAAAAGAGAATTTTAAAATGTCAAGTGATTAAAATTCTTATCAGCTCTACAGGTCTACACACTGAAAACAGATAATGAACAGTTGAGGCCTAGGAAATACTGAAATGTCTGGCTTATTACTTCACTAAGGCTGTCATAACAAAGTAGCACAACGTGGGGAACTTAAGCAACTAAAACATAGTCACCTGCCATTCTGGAGGCCAGAAGTTGGACGTCAAGATGGCGGCAGGGATGGTTTCTTCTGAAGCTTCTCTCCTTGGCTTCCTTGATGTCTTCTTCTCTGGGTGTCTTCACATAGTCTTTCCACTGGGTCTGTCTGTATCCCAACCTCCTCTTCTTGGAAGGATACCAGTCATTATTAGCACGCACCCTAATGACCTCTCTACAACCTAACCCCCTCTTCAAAGGCCTTGTCTTCATACAGTTACAATGTAAGAATTTGAGGGGGACACACATTTCAGAGATGAGTTTAGAAACTAGAGTTACGTACTAATAAGTATGATCTATAGAAATGTTGTACTTTGCACCTCACTCTTAGCTGATTCTGGGGATTTTCCTGCTTCTGCCACCTGCCCAGTCCCAATTAATATCCAATGTCGTCTTTTACTCTTCCCAGCAAGAATCAGATCATGACAAAACAGGAGAGCTAGGTTATTGTCTCTGGGAGTCAAGGAATGAATCTCACAGACAAAAGAGAGTGAGGAAGGTGATTGAATTTTATTATGCAAGGATGCAGGAAAAAAAGCTCTTAGGAATGAGAGGGGTCCCGGCAGGTGTTGCCAATGTGGGCCTTCATCCCAGAGTCTCTTATATAGAACGGACCAGGGAGCTTGTGGCCACATCATTCTTGTGATGTCTTGGTTTGAGTAAGGCCTGGTGATCATATCCATAACGGCTTACTTCTTCTTTGGGGTCTCGTCATTCTTTGCCGTTCACAACGGGACTGCCATTAAAAGAACCCACTTCTGATGCTCAGGGCATGGTGGTCTGGTTTGTTCCCTTATCTCTGGTTTCCTTACATGTCAGCATTCCTGGGTTTTCTGTGAGTCTGATCCTCTAGTCCCTACCTATCTCTGCCTCGCCCTGCCTGTTTCTTAGTCATGAGACCCTCCAGATGTATATCGGTGGGTCATGCACTTGGGGAATGATTGCCAACATGTATCTTCCTGGGGGTGGGGAGGGGTAGAGATAAAGGAAGTTTCCAGAGGAATTTTTATATATTAAAGTAAACTTACAGGATCCTGGGGAGTGGGCTATGGTTGCCTTTTACCCTTAGTAAGTGTCAACATTCCTAGAGGAAGGTCACCCTGTCCACCTCGAGGACTTGTCCGTGGACTGCAGATAGTAAGGAAAGTGAGTAATGTTTCTTCTGCCTTTGTTCCCACATCAATGGGATTCATGATGATCTCCTGTCCTCCTCCTCCATGTTTTCTGAGGGTCTGCACAGGAGGGATTCTCGGTCTTTGGGGTTGCATATGCCTTGTTCATACATCTTTTTGATGGGGGAACAGAAGCAGAAGAAAAAATACTAAATTTCATTACTCCCTACAGCCCATTGACAAGTCCTTGAAACAGGCAGAGTGACCTTCCTCTAGGAACTTAGCTGCCTCCATGTTAATACTTCGCTAAGGGCACAAGGCAGTCTCAGCCCCAAGAACCTGTGAGTCTACCCTAACATATAAAAATGCTTTGGAAATGTCCTTTATCTCTAGGGCCCCAAGATATATGTCAGTAGTCAGCCCCCAGCACATGACCCACTAATATGTCTGAAGTGTCTCACAACTCAGGTTTTATCAGACAATCATAAATGACCCTTTCCCAAAAATAGCTAGCCCTTCAAGGTCCAGAAACCCTTGCTTCCAAAGTTCCTTAGAGACTTACACTATCCCTAAACCCCTCCCAGCTTGAAAGTATATAATGGACCACTCCTTATGATCCCTGGGCAGCTCCTTCTGCCCATGGGTCCTGTCCCCGTGCTTTAATAAAACCACCTTTTTGCAGCAAAGATACCTCAAGACTTCATTCTTGGATGTTGGCTTTGAAACCTAACATCTTTCCTACATAAGTATGAGGTAAAAAAGCATCCAAGCAGAAGTCTTTTTGTTTGTTTGTTTAAGTCCAATGGGAGACTTACCCAGAGTAACTATTTCACTCTGTGGGATGCTCACTGGGCAGAAAGCTCTACTCTTTGCTTCTGCCAGGAATGCTGGATGGAAGCCATCAGCTTCTAAGCACCAACGGTGCCACTCCTGAGAAGCCACGCCAGCCTTTCAAACTTTGCCTTATACTGCAGGGCAAAGAATTCTGGTGGGAGAATTGCAACTGCGTGCAGACCCATAAATACCAAGCTTGGAAAAAGACTCTCTTTGTTATGAAGCGTATTCACAACCCACATATCCCTGTGACAATGGCATCGGAGGAAGTCACGCAATTCAAATTGTGGCAGCACATCAGAACTGAATGCAATGTTACAAGTTAGCCTGGCAATACACCTACTACTAACCCGAGTGTTGCTGAGATCATATAACTGTGAAACAAGTGAAGAGTGACTCATAGCGTTAATGTTAAAAAATGTATTTTTCATCTGTGCTAATGTTGCTGGGGGGGATAGAGGACAGATGGCTCTAAGGTGGGCCACTTTAGCATAAAGATTCATTTGAGGGGCTCCTGGGTGGCTCAGTTGGTTAAGCGTCTGCCTTGGGCTCAAGTCATCATCCCGGGGTCCTGGGATTGAGCCCCACGTCAGGCTCCCTGATCAGCGGAGAGCCTGCTTCTCCCTCTCCCTCTGCAGCTCTCTCTGCTTGTGCTCTCTCACTCTTTTGTTGTGTCAAATAAATAAAATATTTTTTTAAAAAAGCAGTTATTTAATCAAACATTGATCTAGGTGTTGCTGTGAAGGGGTATTGAGATGTGACTAATATCCACAATCAGTTGACTTTAAGAAAAGGAGATGACCCTGGCTATTGTGGGTGGGCCTTGCACAATCAGTTGAAGGCCTTAAGAAGAAAAGCCAAGGTTTCCCGAGATGAAGAAATTTTGCGTCAAGACAGTAGCATCAACTCCTGCCTGAGTTTGTAACCTGCTGACATTCCCTACACGTTTCAAACTTATCAGCCTCCCCAACTGTGAGTCAATTCCTTAAAATCTCCTAATAGTACATATACACATTCTATTGGTTCTGTTCTTCTGAACAACCGTGACGAATACACTATGCTTTGTTAAAAAGAATTCAGGATGTCATAGAGGTAGCCCAGGCCTTATTGTTCTGCTTCTTGCAAAAAGGGAACCAGCCCCTTTGTCCCATCTCCCAATTGCTAATCACGGAAGTAGGGCCCGCAGCGTTCACTTACGACTCAAGGTGGCGCTCTTGCTCTACTAAAAAAGCTCAGGCTTCCCTGTTGCCCGCCACTAATCCCAGGTTTTTTTCACCCAGATTCCAAGACAACCCAATGACTCAGCAATGGAAACAGAGGAACCATAAAATTCAGACAAAGGATACCGCCTCCGTGCCCAGTGTACACAAGTTTGCCATCACTACCAACTTAAAAAATAAAAAAAAAAAGTGAGGCGCCTGGGTGGCTCAGTTGGTTAGGCAGCTGCCTTTGGCTCAGGTCATGATCCTGGAGACCGTGGATCAAGCCCCACATCGGGCTTGCGTCTCCCTCTCTCAGTCCCCCTGCTGTGTTCCCTCTCTGGCTGTGTTTCTCTCTGTCAAGTAAATAAATAAAATCTTAAAAAAAAAAAAACTAACAAGAAAACACTTTTTTAGATGTGTCCTTTCTTGGAAGTCCCATCCTTTGGTAGGATTTAGCGGTGTCTAAGCAAATATCCACTTGGGCATGTCCCATGACACTCCCGGTGAATAAGAAAGCCCCAGGGCTAATAGAAAAGGAGACTACCAAGCTGGCTGAAGGTTGTCACCCTGCCTGCTGCAGAAGACAGCTCACCTGCTTATTATTCTAGGCTTCCTGTCTTTTCAAGTCTAAAGGGTTGTCCTTTGGCAATGGAAGCCACTATCACCCACGGGTGCTGTGCTACGCCTACCTGCACGTTCGTGCACCCCCGGCTCGACTCAGCCCCACCCCAGGACGTCAGCTGCCTCGGGTGGGGACAGGAGACTCTGTCGGAGCCTGCTCTGCCATCCCCTTGGTTAATCCCGCTGGAGACCGGCACAGTACCCTGTCACTGGGCCATGTCCTTGACCACGGAGCTCAGAACAGGTTCACGCAGAGCCTTGTTAAATCCTGCAAAATTCTGTAAGAAAAGTTGGGGATGGCTTTACTTTTTAAATTTCTGCTTTGCATGTGGGGAAGGAGAACCAAGCATGCTGAGTGATCCTGCAAAGGTCACCCAGTAACTCAGAATTAGAATCATGGGCTCTTGACCTTCAGTCCAGGGTGGCTAACCTCTCAATGTCTGCCACCAAAGTCTCTCTGTCCCTACTAATCCTTCCCTCACGCACCTGGGATTTGTTTGGTTCTTCTTTAAAGTATACACATTCACCTAAGGATGCAAATCCATGCCTGTGTTTCTGCCGTTGTAAGCAATGTGCCAAAGGATGTTGTGTTATTAGCATAACCCGAAGTAGAAACATCGCCTACCTTTTACTTTAGAACCCGACTTTTAAAAGACACACGGTCTCCCTCTTAGAAATGCTCAGTTCACGAGAACAGTTGAGAAACCCTGAAAAGTCCTGTAGAGAAAAAACATCTTAACTCTTTTTAACTATGTATTTTCCAGACTCGCTTGAACATAGATGACTTTTGCCACAGTACCCCCTTCCCTTAATATTGTTGAGTAATAGTCCCTGGAATAGCCTTTTGCAAATGCTGAATAAAATTAGAATCTCTTTGCTGCGTAAGGTCGGGGGGGGGGGGTAGGCGCTGCCCCCCACAGAGAGGAATGCTAAAGTTCACAGGAATTATTTTCATAGAGTTAGTTGAATTTTCTGGATCTCCCAGGGCATCTCAGTGGTTGACAGAAGCCAAGTCTCATGATAATTTTCCAAGCCTGAGATTATGGACTAGAGAGTAGAGATGAGCTAGTATTCTCTCCTACTTCCGATGGACCTGTCTCAGCCCTTTAAATCACACACGCATCTCTACTCAAGGCCCCCCTGAGTCCCCTCCGGCTGGTGCACCATTGATGTCAGTAGGGACTTCCCCTGTCCAGTCCTTCCTTCCGCAGTGTTCTTTGGCCACCGTCAGGCCCTTGAAAGGCAAATGGAAAGATAAATTGGTAACTGGGATGAGGTTACCTGAAGCCATCACCCTGAGTCAGTCATCCTGCCTACGTCTTCCTAAGAACACACCCTTCGTCCCTTTTATTTGTTCAAAAGAGTGAGCAGGTTGGCACCATCGCTAGAGTTTCTACACTGCCCCTGGTAACCGTCTGTAGTCATGGGAACTGGGATGAGGCACGTCCTTACTCTCATGTTTTGTGGTAGCCAAAGGCCTCAGAGGCATGTATACGTTTTTAAACTCTGTGGAAGTTTCCCAGCTCATTTCAGAAAAACATACTGGCTTAGAGGGATGAATCTGCTGGACGATGTGGTCATCCCGGGCTGGGTGATTTGCTCTGACTTCTTTATAGACTTGAGAAGACTTGTCTTCACTTAGTGGCTCTTGTAGACCTTCATTTTACAATAATAATCTTCGTGCTTTAAACAAATACAGTTGCTAAGTCTGAAAGGGTAAGGGGACCCTATAGGATCAGCCAGCCTATGAATCAGATAAACTCTTTCAAGAACCAGTAAATTCCTTAGTTCTACTCTCCCAACAAAAATTCATTATATTTACAGGACTATTAACATCTACTTCTAGAGACAATCCTGCCAAATGTTTCTTCCTTCCTGAAGATTGGGGTCTAACGCAGATGAAAGAGACTCCTTTATGAAGATTTTAAGGAATGAGAGTCCAACTCACCTGAATCTCTTGGGTCTTATCTATGGAGAAAGAAACTCATCCTTTAAGAGTTCATCTGGGCCTGCCTTCTTCAAGAAGCCCTCCCTGACTACCACCCCACACAGCTCAGTCTGATGTAGATATGCTTCTCTCTGGGCCCTCAGCATGAGGGACAGCTCTTTATTCACCTGTGTGTATACACAGAGTTTTGATGCCCCTCTCCTTGGCAGAAGGAAGGCTGGGGAGTTATTCACCTTTGTGAGTCTAGCACATAATGATTTATTCAACCAAACTGAAACTTCCAGGCCAAGGATTTTGGGAATTCAAGGATTGGAGGTAACAGGTGATGCCCAGAGCCCTCCCTACTTAACCTCCAACTGATGATTTGCATGGCTCCTTCCGTACCCATCAGTCCCTAAAGATCTATTCATTTTTATGCCGGGGACACCACCATGAAGACTGAGTGGGCTCTGCTCCCACCACACTCACGACTGCTTATTTGAAAAGTTTCGGGCCATGTGGACTCTCGAGGACTTTCTAGATACGACTCTGTTCGGGGTAAAACAACACAGGAAACCGCACCTCCTGTGAATCTGGACTCTGATACTAAGCATCTGGTCCATGGAGTTCCAGTGATCAGTAGACAAAAAGCCACCATAATGAAACCATGCCAGCGTCCATTTGTATGCATGGGTGGTGAGTGGGGAAGCCCATATAGACCAGGGTAGAAGTTCTAGAGGAGTAAGTGAGATGTTGGAGTCCATTCAAACCATTTCAAGAGAGATGATTATGTATATCTCTTTTCAACTCCATCTTCAACGGAATTAAAATCAACCATGGAGGGAGTGTCAACATCACACAAACCAACCAATGCTACCATACACCCCTGGGAGAAACACACTTTCATCTTGATCAGAGCCTCTGGTGCTTACACAATTAGATAAAGGTCTGAGTTTTGTCCCAATCCACTCCTGGGCTTGAGAACCTCCTGAATGTGACAACCCACTTTAACAGTTTCCCTCGACGTTGTCTTGGTGGACAGCAGGCCTATATCCTGACATGTTTAAATCCAGTCCTGTAGAGAATACGTCGAAGTTTTCACAAATATTTTTAAGCCCCTGATACATAATACCGTCCAAATTCAAAGCAGGCACCATGCTAATGCAAGTTAATAATTTATGGCAAAGAGATGGGGAGAAGGACGATATGTCTAACTCCAGCTTCTTGCCAGTAATAAATAAATCATGTTTTTAATTGAATTGCATTCTAATCTTGAGAGTGGTTAGTGATTTTTGTTTGTTCACAAGAAGATAAGGGGGCAACATTTCTCCATTTACAAGGCTAGTTTTCAGAAATTGTTATATAGAACTCATCAATTAGTCAGTTGAGCTGACGAACATTTATTGGCTACCAAGTATGGGCCAACAGCCAGGTGCAGGGACAGTAAATTCTAATAAGACACAGACCCTGTCCTTTGCAAGCTTAGTCAGAGTCAAGAACATTCATCAAAGGTGTAGGTGCTACTCCCGAAGAAACATGCTTAGGCCAATATTTCTCTACATGAGGTTAAAAGTCATGGCGTTTTAGCTTTGTGGGTAGGAGTCCAGTCTCTGGGATCAGACCCCATTCAAAGAGGCCGTTTTACTACATACTCGCTCCGTGACCAGGAATCATTTATCTGACCTCTTTACATTTTGGTTTCTTCACCCACAAAATGGGAGTAATCATAGCCCTTGCCTGTATCTTGTCATGAAGATTAACTGAGAAAATACATCCAAAATATGTTGAGCAATACCTAACAGGCTGTAAGCTTTCAACAAAAACAGCATTTCCTATTCATCCTCTCTTCCTCACCCCCGCCAGCCGACTTCTGAGCTGAGCTGTCTCTACATGCCCACAGGCTGCTGTGAAGCCGTTCCTGCTGCTGTGCATTCCAGAGACCCGGATCATTGCACTCCCTGCCAGTTCCCAAGACATTCATACTAATCGTAGACATTGACCAAAATAGAAAAACTCCAAAAGGCATGTTAAAAGGGCCATATGGAGATGTATCCCCAATACCTTTGAAAGGCCAGTGGGAGAGAGCCATTCTTCTAGGCTGCATTGTTCATTTGTATCCCTTGTGTTAGTGCTCACTCTCCAAGGGGTCCCGTGCTTTGACTCTTGGGAGTCTCCGAGCTTCCCGGGGAGAGGCCCATGGGTCTATACAGCTGTGGAGTTCCGACATCATCAATCACCCAACCGCACTCAACAAGGACATTGCCTGGACATTCTGGGAGTTGCCATCTGTGAAGTTCGAGGGTGGGCTCTCCAACCATTTCAAGGACTCAGAGGCAAGCTTTGCTTTTTCACTGGCTCTTGCTGTCCATGGAACATGCCCCGGGCTCTTCCCGCCATCTCAAGAGAGAGTACGGTGCTTCCCTTTCAGCTACCTTCCCTGGGCAGAGAAACCCTACACCTCTCTCCATCAGGGTGGGGCGTCTTAGCAAATCAGCTGCAGATTCACATAGCTTACTCCAGACGCCTCAACCTGGGGACAGACCGCCTGTCAGGATTCCCAAGCTCTTTGCTCATATCCCGATTCACCCTCGTAACAGGACTGCAGATGGGGCGGTTTCTTCAGAACATAGAAGAAATTCTAGTTCAGGCTCTCAACCATGTTTTAGACTCAGCTGCCCTTAAAGAGAGGGAAGCAGGCTTGAAAATGAGATCGAGCCAATGGGATGTCTTAGAGAGGGTGAAGGGTACAGGATCAAAGAATCATAATCAATCAACAAAGATTTTTTTTTTTAAAAAAAGAAACCCCCATATAGTTCATCACTGATCATGACTTTGCTATGTTCTAGGCACTAGACTAAGTGCTTTACATAGACTTTCTCACAAAATCTTCTCAGAAACTCTTTAGGGGTGGTGGGGACCATTATTGTCCTCAAAGCTGAGAAAACACAAAAGCTTAATGGGATTAAGCAATTTCCACAAGGTCACATGGTAAGCATTGGGGCCCTCTTCATTTCCTAAAAAAACAAAACAAAAACAAACAAATGAACAAAAAAACCCAAAATAACTGTATCTGGGTAAAGTCAAGTCTTTAAAACCCTGGGGGCGCCTGGGTGGCTCAGTTGGTTAAGCGACTGCCTTCGGCTCAGGTAATGATCCTGGAGACCCGGGATCGAGCCCCATATCAGGCTCCCTGCTCTGCGGGAAGCCTGCTTCTCCCTCTTTCAGTCCCTCTGCTTGTATTCCCTCTCTAGCTGTGTTTCTCTCTGTCAAATAAATAAATAAAATCTTTAAAAAAACAAAACAAAACAATACAAAACTTGAAGAGGGAAGAAAAAAAAGTACAATTTCAACACTTCTTGGATTGCCTTTGAATAGAAGAGTGCGACGGGCTGATTGAGTGACTCCCATCTTAGCACTAGTAGGTGTTGCTGAGCTGCCCCCCTTCACAACCATTTACTCCTAAAGCATCGAGTGATGTCACCAACCAATCCTGCAAGTAATTGTGGTCTAAGTGTTTTTACAGTGGTTCTTGGTCTCAGGAATCAGCTCCCCAGATACACATGCTTGCTCTGAATATGCCCTAGACTTTGATTTTTAGGGGCCTTTTGCATATCTTCCCAGCTTCAGGATCCATTCTCTTCTCTCAGCCTACCACCCAGCACCATACATGCACAAGGGCTCTCACTTCTCTCTCTCTCTCTCTCTCTCTCTCTCTCTCTTTCAAATAGTCTTATTGCCTAGCCTTATCCAATGACTTCTCTAAACCCATCTGGGTCTTTCCAATCACTCCTTCACACATCCTGTTCCTTTCTTTCTTCTTCAATGACTTCTCTAAACCCATCTGAGTCTTTCCAATCACTCCTTCACACATCCTGTTCCCTTCTCTCCTCTTCAATGACTTCTCTAAACCCATCTGGGTCTTTCCAATCACTCCTTCACACATCCTGTTCCCTTCTCTCTTCTTACTGGACTCACTTCCAACATCGCTGCACTCAGAGAAACTATGACGTTTTCCCCCGATTTAATGACCTCCATCTACCCCATGACATCTTAACTATTGGTTTACGTGTCTGTCTTCCTAAGTGCATTGAGCGTTCCTTGGTTAGAGTTGTCTTCATATCCCCCAGGCTCTAGTAAATACTCAGTTGATATTTACTAAATGATACAGACAAAGGTACGATAAAAACCCATTCTTGGTTCTAGCCTCTGACAACGGCCAGAGATAAGTAGCTGCCTTCTTTCGCTATTTGCTTCCTTTGATAATGTTTCTGGAACATTATCCCCATTCCACACATACATTAAATTAAAAGGATTGTTATAGGAATGAGTCACAGTCAATCCATTATTACGCATTTAGCATTCAGAGCCTTGTGGGTACATAAGCCTCTTAGAAGTGAGTTAGGATCTTCTCTAGCCATTAGTAGAGGAAAGTAGATGATTCTACCTAATAACAACTGATCCGTGTGGGATGCTTTGACAGTAGCACAATCCAGAACCCCACGGAAATGATGGCTTATCTTCCTTCTTGGGTGATGGAGATCTAGGACATTCTCTCCCACACAGGCCTGCAGACTACGATGTTGCAGGAGATTTATGTCTCCCTGAGTCACCCTCCAGAGAGAGGGAAGCCCCCTTCTGTGTGTCCAGCAGCCTACCCCCCTTCTTCTGGTCTCCTGTCCTCTGTTGGTCTGAGCCAACTGGCACCAAGTCCCCACGGGGTGAGTCTGGGAGAACCACACTTACCACCAGACTATAGACTGTGACTGAAATGTCCAGAAAAGCCCAGACACGGGCGATCTGCTCTGGAACCCTACTTTGTGAACACTCAGACCACCTGTGATTCCCTTCTCAGTTTAGCCTTCATCGGAAGTGCTCCAACAGTAGTTCACGGGAGCCAAGGTGGCTTAGACACTTCTTCAATTGTGATTCCTATACAGAAAACCTCATCCAGGGGCAGAGGTGAGTGCTCGGGGACAGAAACAAAGAAATCCCAGCACAGCCATCATCTCAGAGTCTATTCTGAGCAAGGAGGGAAAAAAGAAGCTCTTTAGCGCACAGTTGATGTTTTATGGCCCAATTACCTCTTGAATGTTGAGAACTCACTCTACAGGATCTGGAAATAAATGACTGTCCCGCTAATAAGGTCAAAGAGCGGCCTCCTGGACTAGGTAGGCTATCCACCCTCCCCTCGCTTTCCCCCTCTTGACCCCCCACCACTGTACTTCTAGGAGAGATGAATCTGAACCCCCTTCTCAACCAAAGATCCCACAGGGCATTAAACCCTAAGGCCCTAAAGCACCTATTGTATGCAATGAATTAACTTCTCTTCTTTGCATCTAAAATGGCCCTAAATCTGTCCCCAAAGCATTTTCTGTAGGGATTAATGCTTTCATGGAACCCCGGGCTAAAAAACTTTGCATTACATTTTGTTTCTTAACAAGCAGTGTTTTATTTAAGTCATGAAGTTTTGGGTAATCTGTAATGGCAGACCTAGGAAACTAATACAATAGTATGTTTGTGTTTTCTGTGTGAAGACAGTAGAGTTTTTATTAGGTACATTATCCTATTTCTTTTATGGTTTTGATACTGGCATAAAGATAGTAGTTTTAAAGCTTCATTTTCTAATTATCTATTGGTACTACATGGAAATGCAACTGTTTTTTTCTATACTGAACTTGTATTATGTGCCTTCACATGAAAGTCTTTAAGCGTGGGTTTCTTGAGGTGGTGGGCTATACTCGGCCCATGGAACACAGCTTGCCAACCTCTCCCGGGCCGATGGATGGAACACGAACACTCAGGCCCAGTATAGTCGCATTTTCTGATTTTACAAGAGAACCTGGAAATACAGATTGTTCTTTAATTTGAAATCACCTGATTTTTAAAGTCTGTCAATAAATACTAATTTGGGGGGGTCCCCGCTGGCTCAACTAGTAGAGCGTGTGACTATTGACCACAGAGTTGTGAGTTCAAGCTAGCTCCACGTTGAGCGTGGAGATTACTTTAAAAATAAAATCTTAAAGGGGCACCTTGTGGCTCAGTAGGTTAAGCATTCCACTCTTGGTTTCAGCTCAGGTTATGTTCTCAGGGTTGTGAGATCGAGCCCCTGCCTTGGGCTCTGGGCTAAGTGTGGAGCCTACTGAAGAATCTCTCTCTCCCTCTCCCTCTACTCCTTTCCCTGATTGAACTCTCTCTCTCTTAAAAATTTTTTTAAAGATTCAAAAATTTAAAGTAAAGAAAATATTTTACTCAGCATAATACCTTCCAGTTCCATCCACGACATTGCAAATGGCAGTTCACTCTTTTTGATGGCTGCATAGTATTCCACTGTGTATATATACCCCATCTTCAATCAGAGAAAGACAATTATCATATGAACTCTATGATATGAGGAATTTGAGAGGCAGGGCAGGGGATTGTGGGGGATAGGAAGGGGAAAAAATGAAACAAGATGGGACTAGGGAGGGAGACAAACCCTAAGAGACTCTGAATCTCAGGAAACAAACTGAGGGTTGCTGGGAGGTGGGGAGGGATAGGGTGACTGGGTTATGGAAAAAATAAAAATCAATTAAAAAAATTGTTATTTTCGGGGTGCCTGGGTGGCTCAGTCGTTAAGCATCTGCCTTCAGCTCAGGTCATAATTCCGGAGTCCTGGGATCAAATCACACATCAGGCTCTCTGCTCCATGGGAAGCCTGCTTCTCCCTCTGTTACTCCCCCTGCTTGTGTTCCCTCTCTAGCTGTGTTTCTCTCAAATAAATAAATTTTTTTTTAAATGTTACTTTCAAAAATTTATATATATACAAATTTTTCATATACAAATTTATATATATAATTAGGAGAAAAAATAAAGTAATTAAATAAAATCATAATAAATAAATAAACATTGTCTCTTTTTTTTGCCAAAGTACTGGATGAGAAGGAAAACAGGAAGTAAAAAAATCTTCCTGGTCCCATGGACCAGGGAACATATTTGTTAGATCATAAATGTGGTTTTCTTTAAGAATCCAAAGTAACCTACTTTGTTTCATTTAACGTTCTTTGCCTTGGCTTTAATGTTGTCTGAGGCTAAGTGAAGACTCATGCTTGCTTTTAATTTACATTTGCTTGGTGTGCTTTTTTCCAAGCTTTACGGTCAACTTCTACAAGCCACTTTATTTTAAACCTCTCCCTTTTCTCAGCGTTTAGTTGGGTTTTACTTTATAATTCAGCCATAGTCTTAACATCATCTTGATAGGTAGCCCATTTATGGTTATTGAAGACGAGAGAGATAATTAATCTGCTTCCTCCGTGATGATCAAAGTCCGAGTTTCTGGAGACGGACTCGCCCACAGAAGAGACACCCACTCAGCAAAGATTTAGAACAAGCACATGGTCAAGATGTCAACATGGCTTTAATGTGCGTAACACTTCTTGGAGGGTATAACTTTCAGTATACTGAGTATGTTCAAAACCGTTCTCATTTATTTGCCTCACAGAATCCCCTGAAAGAAAACCACAGGAGAAAAAGAAATTATGTTTCCCTTCCTCCTTTCTCTTCCCAACGTTCAAAGGAGCACAAAGCCAGTTAGAGTGTTGGAATTGTGTGCTTCTCATACACCAAGGGATGCCCCATATTTCTCAGCCGCTGACTGGTGAGCAGCTGGCCCTAATTTCCAGAAGTGGAGAATTCAAGCATGTGACAATGGGGACTCACTCCGCTGCCTAAAGCAACTGGAAAATCCTGCTGTGGTTTTATACGCCCAGCCATTCAAGTCGCCAACAGACAGAAAGTAATCCTGGGAAAATTGCCTCCTTATCTCAGGACTTCAGCTTCTTGGTCCTAAGTAGGGAAGATTAATAAGGGAGAGTATTGTCATGCCTCTATCCAATAGCCCCTCTCCTAGATCACGGACCCTAAATTCACTTCCTTTCCCCCTGTGCGGTCCAGGTCCCCCATTTCGACCGAGAGGGGCAAGAATAAAGGGGGAGTGTACTGCCAGGAAATATTGAGAAGGAAGAGAAAAGCAGAGCATCTCTTTGGCAGGTTGTTGATGGGATAATGGACTTCCCAGCTGAACTTCCAGGCACCTGGAATGGAAAGAAACATCACCTCTCCTTCCACTGAAACTGAAGAGCTCAGAGGGATCGGGTCACCCTGATTCCAGCCAACCCAAGCTGGCGACGGCCCCAGGCTGTATCTTGTCCAGCCCAGCCCAGCCCAGTGAGGCTGGGAGCCCAGGTATTGGAGCCTCCATTAAGTCTCCCGTTAGGTTCTACTTGAATCTTCACACAAACCTAGAAGCAGAGATTAAAGTTTTAGTTTTGTTTTGTTTTTCAAAAGCCCTTCCCTGGGTCTTAAGGAGTATATTTTGGTGAGCAGAATATAGGATTTGAAGCCAGACAGAAGTGGATTTGAATATTGTATCTGCCACCGAGTTGCTATATGACCATGAATAGTGTTAAGAACAAAGTCAGGGGGCAGGGGGAAGAGAATGAAATGAGATATGCATGAAATACCTATTGCACCACTGAACTCGTCAGGGATCTCCCGAGATGGACTTATTTATTTTAAAGAATGGTTCACACATCTGTGGAAGCTTGGCCAGTCCCATTCACATCCAAAAGCAGTCCGCTGGTGAGCCATGAGGAGCCAATGTTGCAGGTCAAGTCCGAAGGCCATCTGCTGGCAGAGTTGCCTCTTGCTCCAGGGAGGTCAACCTTTGGTTCTCTTCTGGCCTTCACCTGATCGGGCCAGACCCACCCACATTACGGAGGGCAACTTGCTTTACTCAGAGTTCTCTCCCACTCAATACCCTGATTCTTGATCCGGTAACTCTTATTCCTCCCAAATATCTTCCTCCTCATTCTCTGCCCAGGCCCTTTAGTCACTGAAAGACTCTGTACTCCTGAATGAAGAGTATTGCCCAGAGACTCTCTCTCATCATGAATCTGTTGCACAGCCAGTCGGGTGACCCTCCGTCCTTCACTGAGCTCTGCTCTTCCTGGTTCTGCCGGCCGAGGCACCCAGCAGACATTTATGTGCACTTTCAAGCCGCCCCCCCCCCCGCCGTATCACATTATGTACAGTCCCTCCCTCCCTGGGTTTCACCCCTTCAGAGGATATTAGGACAAGTACAAATAAGAACATTCATAAGCAACAAACAGCTATGATTGTACCTTTCCTTGACCATAGCCCATTTCAAATATTCCTGAGTTCCATTTCTCTTATATTTGGTTTCTTGGTCTCTGTTATTAAGAAAATTGAGGGGCGCCTGGGTGGCTCAGTTGGTTGGGTGACTGCCTTCGGCTCAGGTCATGATCCCGGAGACCCAGGATCAAGTCCCACATCGGGCTCCCTGCTCGGCGGGAAGCCTGCTTCTCCCTCTCTCACTCCCCCTGCTTGTGTTCCCTCTCTGGCTGTGTTTCTCTCTGCCAAATAAATAAAATCTTAAATAAACAAACAAACAAACAAATAAATCAACCAAACAAAACAGAAACCAGAAGATAGCAAGTGTAGATGAGGATGTAAAGAAACTGGAAATTTCATGCATCCGGTTCCCTGCTCGGTGGGAAGCCTGCTTCTCCCTCTCTCGCTCCCCCTGCTTGTGTTCCCTCTCTGGCTGTGTTTCTCTCTGTCAGATAAATAAAAAAATCTTAAAAAAAAGAAAAGAAAAGAAAAAAGAAAATTGAACAGTGGTGCCCCCTCCTGGTTGCTTTCCCTTGTTCCTCCCCTCCTTTGGCCCAGTCAGTGAAGCCTCATATGCTAAGCTTTTCAGGCATTTTTTAAAGCAGATGGTGAAGTAAATGGGGATTTGCTCACCAGTGGCTCCTGACCAATTCACAGAAAAAGGGATTTGGGGCAGAGGGAAAAGTGTTTCTCAAAACTAGAAAACATGCAGAGATCTATCTGTGCAAACTAATCGATCTCTAAGAGATGAATGCTATGGCCACATTTACAATTTCTAAAACTGGAGAAGGAAGGATCATCCCTTGAACGCAGTATTATGCAGTATTATATCGTGGGGACTGGGAAGACGCCCTGAAGATAAAGAAGGCATGAGAAGCATAGACATGTGGAACTTGAGAAAATTTAAAGAACACCTTAACCTCCGGACCAATGTATGACTGAAAGTGTGAGGGTGAAAAGTGACGAATAAACACCCCGGGAGGCATCAGGCACACCTCCTCCTCTTCCCCGGATAATCTGATTCCTACCGAAACTTAAATCCCCAGATCATATTCCTCCTCAATCCTTAAAAGATTTCCCAGAGCACTCCACACCTATGAGCTATCACCTCCTCTCCAGACTCCTGGAGAAGTGTGCCGTCATACACTATCGGGTAAACTGAGGTAACTTTGCTTTGCTGTTGCCCCACTTTCCATACTTGGTCTTTTTTTCTTCTCTTTGGACCGGAACATCCTTGAGGGCTTTGTGCACAACCTGCTTCTCTATATCCCTCGCAGAACATGACACAGTGATGGCAATGATCACTCAAGGAATATGGTTTGAAGGGCGAGTCGGTGGCTCAGTTGGTTGAGTGACTGACTCTTCATTTTGGTTCAGATCATGATCCCAGGGCTGTGAGGTCAAGCCCTCGTCAGGCTCTGTGCTCAGCACGGAGTCTGCTTGTCCTTCTCCTTCTGCTCCTCTCCACCCCCCAGCTCACTCTCTCTCTCTCTCTAATAAATAAATGAATGAAATAATCAAAAGAAAGAAATATGGGTTGATTCATTAAGATGTGTCCTATTTCACCCACATCATCAGGAAATAACCAGAAAACACCCACCTACTTACTCGGGAAAGATAATAGTTCTTTTTTTTTTTTTTTTTAAAGATTTTATTTATTTACTTGAGAGAGACAGCGGTAGCGAGAGAGCATGAGCAGAGAGCAGAGGGAGAAGCAAGCCCCCCACTGAGCAGAGAGCCCGACGCAGGACTACATTCCAGGACCTTGGGATCATGACCTGAGCCAAGGATAGATGCTTAACTGACTGAACCACCCAGGGGCCCCCAAGAAGAGATAATAGTACCAATAATCCTATTAGCAGGTGCAGTTACTTATCCCTTACTCTGAGCTAGGATCTATTTTAACCCACTTACTACTAAGCACTTACATTTTTTTTTTAGCACTTACATTTTAATACATTAGTAACAAATACTAATGACTTAGTATTAGTAATGCTTACTTAGTAACAAATGCATCAAATAAGCACTACAGATGAGAATCCAAAGCACAGCAAAGAGAATTCTACAGTTAATACATGACAGAGCCAGTTTTTGAACCCAAATTAACTGGCTCTAGAGCCAGGACTCTAAACCACTATCCTATGTTAAGAAATAAACATAGCCCCCCCCCCCCCAAGCAGATAAACATGTCTAAACCATTCCAGGACACTTTAAGAACTATTCTATGTACCCAGCACTCAGAAATACACACGTTAATGGGCGAAATTTGAAAAATGTGGATGATACCCACTGCATACCATGCAAAATCTAGACACCTCCATCTTCCATCAAGAACACTTCAAGATTTTCCCCCAACTTCATCTAGACCTCTCCTTAGCATCTTTCCTCCCATGCTGGACTACTCGGAGGATTCTGAACACTTTCCAAAATTTTTCCTTTGGCAACTTTGTCTAAATCTTACTCCTGGTTGGCCCTCATGTCCCAGAGCTCTCTGCCTAAGTTGGGACTGCCTTACAAGACCCAAGTTGGATCTGTCCTAGCCAAGAACTTCACCTGCTGTCTTTTCTTCCCCATCAGAATTTGTATCCCTCTCCCCACAATCGGATGGTATCTTCGATAACATGACCCTCACAACTTGCATTCAGGTGAGCTTTCTTGCACTGCTGAGAAAGGCATGGTAGAGGGGAGGTCAGAGCCGGTGAGCTGCTTGCGGTACATACTTCACTATGTTTCCACCATAATGAAGCAGCCAATCTTTCTATTGGTCCATTGGGGTGTAGGAGGCATGTGTCTCAGGGAAAAAAAAAAAAAAAGAAGATGTAAATTCCAAAGTTTTATACTCATCACTAGAAAAATTATGAAGGGTTATGAGAAAAGTAAGTTGGAAGCCACTGAAATTTACTCTTAAAAAATAACTCTTCCCCATTCAATACTTTATTAGTGGTAACAACTCACTGATGACACCTTCACAATGAATCAGACTCAGCAAAGCGTGTTAAGAGGAAAGCTGCAAAGTGTTACATTAATGCCTCCTCTGGCCTGGAAGGCTCTAGAAGGCTCTGGAAGGTTCTGGAAGGCTCTAGAAGGCTCTGGAAGGCTCTGGAAGGTTCTGGAAGGTTCTGGAAGGCTCTGCAGGTCACAGACTATGTCATATTCACTGAAAGAGCCTCGCCCTGGGCTCTAGTCACAGGAGAAACTTATTATCTATGAATGGCATTGATCTGGACTGCGTCGACCAGACTCCACAAAGATTTGGTTGGACTAGCTCCCTGAGTAAAAGACAGGGCCCACAGAGACATGGAACAGCTGGTAAACAAGCCTTTACCACACTTTTTCCCCCTGCCACTGGGTACGAAGTCCTGAGAGTAGACACTCCAGATAATGGATAGTGGAGAAGGGTCCTGTCCCCACCCTTTAAAGAGGGTGTATGGGAGACAAGACTAACAAATATGTAATCAGCCTAAACACACAGAGAAAAATACAGTAATTCCCAGAGTATGTTGAGGGGGAGGAATGAATGGGTTAGGTGGGAGAAACGAACCACAAGATCACTGGGAGAGAAGACATGGTTGTTGGGTCTCTGCTTCACCTAGTTATTAGTACCCGGAGGAGAAGACCTCAGCAAGAAGTCTGGAATGGACCTTGGAGTGACATTGCCCACTGCTGAGAAGGGCTGGGGTCAGCAGAGCTGGGCTCCAGACTTCTTAGTGCTCATTTTGGAATGTGGGGATGTCAATAGCCACCACTCTACCACACAAGGGTAGTTTATCCTCTCTGGGAATCCATGAGGGGGATCCCTCTATGATTCTTTCTAGAACATTCATGTGGTTGCCTGCTTTTCTTGGAAGGAAGGACAGTTCCACATGGAATATATCTTAGGTATGGATGACTGTCCACCTCTTGAGCTCCTTGCTCCTAAGGAGAAGTCCTTGTGTGGAACACGGAGACCCAGCTGGCTGGTTGGTACCTCACAAAGTTGGTGGGTGTCCCTCTCAGAGAGAGACACTCAATGACAAAGGAAGGTTAGCAGATGCCATGCTGGCTTCCCTCCAGGTTGCAATCATTGGTGATTAGGTGAGAAAGGAACCTTTCTGCTAATAAGCTGTCATCCCCATAATCATTTATATTCACTATTTTTACATAAATCTCAGGAAATGTCATTTTATATGGAAGATTCTTATTAACTTCTTGCAATGTCATCTTAATGGGCAGGGCAAATCAGCAGGCTTCCCTTTTATATTTGGCTATCCCAAGAACTCACAAATGATACAACTTGGCAACGTTTCAGCATGGCCCCCCAAAACTGGAAAATCTGTTCTTAAAGCATTAATCCATTCCATTGAGCAGCTTTGCAAAAGCTATGTATAATTCCCTAAGGATCTAGGGTTGCTGTCTTTAAAATATTTTCATGAACTAAAGTGTTGGGGGGCATTGATTTGTAAGTTCATATTTTCAGTATTGTTCTATGTCTGTTTTTATGAGTATCAGGTCTGTAGAGTAAATGTTGGAACCCCATGCTCAAATCCACAAGTTAGATCCTAAGGCTCAATGTGATGGTATTAGGAAGTAGGGCTTTTTGGGGATGATGAAGACATGAGGATAGAGCCCTCGTGAATGAGATTAGTACTCTGTATAAAAAAAGACCCCACAGAGTTCCCTTGCCCCCTCTGTCATGTGAGGACACAGCAAAAAGACAACTGTCTATGGCTGGGAAAGGGGCCCTCACTCATCACTGGATCTACCAGTGCCGTCCTTGATCTTGGACTTCCCAGCTTCTAGCACTGGGAGAAATGTTTGTTGTTTATAAGCCACCCGTTTAAGATATTCTGTTATAGCAGCCCGATGGCCCAAGATCATCAAACTTTTCTAGCTGAGATTTGTTACTGTTTGATCAGCAACAATAGGATAGAAGTATCCCCAATAATTTACATAAAGATCCTGGACCCACCACTAGCTGGTTATGCCATGGGACATGAATCTCACCAGCTCCTGGACTTCAGTTTCTCCCACTCTTGGAAGGGAGGTAAATACAGCTCCCACACACAATGAGAAGATGTCCATGGATCTTGTGTGATGAAAGCAATTTTATTGATGTTCAGCAGAGTATGGCTGCTCCTGTTTCTACCCTCCCAGTGATTGCAGGAGACTGGCCACCGTTTTGGAGGCTCTAGATCTAGGCTCTAATAAAATCCCACCGCTGTCATCAGCAGCCTTTGACCACTGAGCTTTGAACCTCAGAAATAACTTTGGTCAAACCAGAAGGGACAAAAGATTCTTGGATAATATACATGCTACCAGTTCTTTTTATGAGTATTTCCCTCTGTATCGAAGTAGCTAAGCTTTTTTAAAAAAAACTATTCCTTAAGGAATAAGGGTGAGGTGTCCTCCACTCCCATGGTTATTTTTCCTTCTGACATCGTGTGAGATCAGCACTTTGTCATATGCATAGAATGGGCTCAGCACACCTGGTTCAGAAAGAATAATAACATCCCTCTGGAAGAGAGGACAGTAACGCTGTCATGTTCTCATGTTCTCATCCTTATGTAGGACCGGGTAACTCAGACAGTCTGCCCAGTTCTGTTTCTTATTTCACTCTAGAGCTAATGCGATCAGCTCGGTGGTAATCTATCAGCGAAAGATGGTGAAAAATAGTGGCAGTAAATTTGTAGGAAGACCCAATCTTCTAGAGCTTGTGGGGTTGTCGTCCTAGAGAATCCAGATTAAGACCCATACACAAAATGCGTGATTTCTGAAGCGCTTAGAACAAGACCTGGAACAGGGGAAACATTATGGACATGGGCAACTTCTATGTGATCTGTGTGTAAGGAGGGGCACACAACCAGCACCCTTGGATTGTGACTTGCAAAGCCTTCCAAAAAGCCTAGGGCTCCTCAAGGAGTGTCTCCTGCTGCACCGTTAGTAAGTCTCTTGGCCTCTGTGAAGGCCATGCCTCTCAGGCCTCTTCCAAACAGACTCGCCCAGCAGCCCTCCAGACTTCGGACACACCCTTCAATACTAGGGTAAATACAGTATCATTTGCCAAATTAGGACCTGGCCGAAGTACAGGAGGTCGCCGCTGGGAGACAGCCCCGCGCAGAGTCAAGGTTTGGAGTCAGACTGACCCAGAATCAAACCCAGGCATAGCCACTTACTAACTCTGGGACTCTGAGTAGGTCGCTTGACCTTTCTGAGCCTCGTTTTCCTTGTTATTCAGAACCCAAAAGATTTTTTATTTTATCAAGCACTTATACGTAATTTAGTAAGTATTAACCAAATATCAAGATATGTAATTCTCTGAACAAGTCCATGATGTAGGGACTATATTAGCTTCATTTTATGGACAAGGCCAGCAGGGCACAGAGAGGTCAAGTAACTTGCTCAAGGTCACACAGCTAATTAAGTGGCAGAGACAGGACTCAAAGCCAGGTATTCTGGCTACCGAATCCTGGTTCTTAACCACCATCCTGTCTAATCTATAATAGCCAAGCAAGAAACTCTTTGTTATACTTCTGTTAAAGTGGAAATTTTATCCATAAAAGTAGTAAGAATCACTTGTACCCAAACCCTCACCTTAAACAATTATCAACATTCCACTATTCCAAACAAAAAGACTCCTTTATTTATATTTTCCTTACATTGCAATTAAAAAAATGTTGATCTTTCTGATCTTGTTTACCTCATTGGCTGAATTTAAGTAATTGCCTTCCACTGTTCCGTTTTCTGTCAAAAAGAAAAGATGACGGGTCCTTCTTTTTGCCCAATACTTTTATAATGCCATTGTGTACATTCCTTGCTACAGTTGAGTACCTGGACTTATCTCCTTGAACTTTTCAGCAACCTTTTAAGACAGGCAGTGAGATGGTTATAATCCCATCTTAAAGATGGCCAGACAAAACCCAGAGAGCTTAAAGAATCTGCCTAAGTTCACACACCTCAGAAGTGATGTCATATATTGAAATAAACTTTGAGTTTCAAGATTTGGGATTGATTTATTCTCTGGATACCAATATAAGTGGAAAAACAGTGGATTCTGGAATTCGGTAGATGTCAGTACACATCTTTATTTTTCCTCTCATTTATGACCCTGCACAGGTGACTCTAGGCTTCAACTCCTCCTCACTCAAATGGGCAAGTGAGACTTACATCACAGGTTTATTGCAATAATTATGTTTTAAATAATTACATCATTAATACATTTTAAATTATTATACTTAATTATTACACTATTCAAAACATTACATATATATACATAATGGATGTCACCTAGTATATATGCATATATATTCACATATGGAAGTGTGTGTGCATGTGTGTGTGTGTGTGTGTGTGTGTGTGTGCCAATATTGTGACTACCCCATAGCAGGTGCCCATTAAACATAAGTTCCCCTTGCCCCTTCTAGATAGGAGCAATCAGAAGAAAAATCCCCTGATTAATCAGTAGCTACCTGCAGGACTTCCAAATCTCCCCAGACATTTCCAGCATGAAGATACTCACCAGAGTCCCTGGATGCTTTTATTCTTCCCCCAAATTGTTGACTTCTCCTGTTCTCCATGGCCCCCTCGCACAGAGAATGTTCCAGACTTGTTCTGTTACATAATGAATCTTCCCTTCTTTGGACTTGGCACAATGTCTGATGCAGAGCTAGCATTCAATATATTTTTGATGCATGGCTAAATGAATAAATGAGATTACCTAAGCATCTAGTGAAGTGTCTGAATTATTACATTTTCAAGAAATTCATGCAGATTCTTTTCTAATACAGATGTGAAGCCCTTTACACTGGAGCTAATAGTTTTTCCTGGTTCTTAACCACCATCCTGTCTAATCTATTTTAGATAGAAACCCATTTTAATGCACAGACAGGAATAATACTGAATCCACAGATTCATCATCCTATAGAAGTAGGGGTTGGTGAGGTTTTTTTGCTTTTATTTATTTTTTAAATTAACATACAATGTATTATTTGCTTCGGGGGTACAGGTCTGTGAATCATCAGTCCCACACAATTCACAGCACTCACCATAGCACATAACCTCCCCATGTCCATCATCCAGCCACCCCATCCCCCTTACCTCCACAGCAGCCCTCAGTTTGTTTCCTGAGATTAAGAGTCTCTTATGGTTTGTCTCCCTCCCTGGTCCCATATTGTTTCATTTTTTCCCTCCCTACCTCCCAATTTGACTCTCAAATTCCTCATATCAGAGAGAGCATATGATAATTGTCTTTCTCTGGTTGACCTATTTCGCTCAGGATAATACTCTCCAATTCCAACCACGTCATTGCAAAGGTCAGGATTTCATTCTTTTTTATGGCTGCATAGTATTCCAGTGTGTGTGTGTGTGTGTGTGTGTGTGTGTGTGTGTGTGTGTGTACACACCACATCTTCTTTATCCAGTCACCTATTGATGGACATCTAGGTTCTTCCCACAGTTTGGCTCTTGTGGACATTGCTGCTAGAAGCACTCAAGTGTACATGACCCTTTGGATCACTACATTTGTATCTTTAGGGTAAATACCCAGTAGTATGATTGCTGGGTCATAGGGTAGCTCTATTTTCAACTTTTTGAGGAACCTCCACACTGTTTTCCAGAGTGGCAGCACCAGCTTGCATTCCCACCAACAGTGTGGGAGGGTTCCCCTTTCTCTACATCCTCACCAACATCTGTCGTTCCCTGACTTGTTAATTTTAGCCATTCTGACTGGTGTGAGGCGGTATCTCGCTGGGGTTTTGATTTGTATTTCCCTGATGCCGAGTGATAGTGAACCAAGAACTAGGTGTTCTTTAAGTAGAAGAAAAAGCTACTATTTTAGTAGATAAAAATCTACTATTTTAGTTTGACTCTCATTCTCTTTATTCTTTTTAAAAATAAAGAGTATGAGGGGCGCCTGGGTGGCTCAGTTGGCTAAGTGACTGCCTTCGGCTCAGGTCATGGTCCCGGAGACTCGGGTTCGAGTCCCGCATCGGGCTCCCTGCTCGGCGGGAAGCCTGCTTCTCCCTCTCTCACTCCCCCTGCTTGTGTTCCCTCTCTCGCTGTGTTTCTCTCTGTCGAATAAATAAATAAAATCTTTAAAAAATAATAATAAAAAATAAATAAAAATAAAGAGTATGAAAGCAAACATCAGTCTTTCTCCATCGACATATTTATTACTCTGAGTCAGTGAGTTACCTAAAGCTGTGTTGTGTCTGATGCTTTATGTTTAAATTGGAACCATTTCCATACCCAGAGAAGAAGCTGAGGTAAGAAAAACAAATGATCCCCAACTTTCACTTAGAAGACCAGGTCACAGGCAAAGTGTGTCGCCTTACAGAATGACATGCAAGCTCTCATAGATCAGGCTCTCACCTGTGTCCCTCGTTGAGCAATGAGTGTTCTTAGACCTCTTCCCAGGCACCCTTCTGTCGTCTCTCAGCATAGTCTCGTGGAGAAGCCATGCTTCTCCTGCCTAAATCCCTGAAGAACACTGCAGTCAGTCCCAAAAAGCTCCTTTTCAGGGTCTCTCCACTGCCAGAGTGTCCTTGGGAGAGACAGGGGAACGATTCAAGATAACCATGGTCCCCCGAGTCACAAGGGTGCCCTGGGATGGCGGGAAGAGGACAGGTGACCTTTACATTCATAGCTAGAATGGTGAATTTGGACTTAAGAGACCAAAATGCGAGGCCCAGTGCAGTCATTAAGTGAAATCTTCCTCCTCTGTATTTAAAAAGACCTTCTAACCTGAAGGTTTTGAGCGACCTCAAATATCCTGTCTGACTCAGAGGGAATCATCACAGCCTCATGCAGTCAGCTTAGGTTTCTTGGGTTGAAATCTCCTGTTTTAATACTCTGACTCTGACAGTTGGAGATGAAGAAAACTGACATGAGCCAGGCCTGGCCTCATTATCTCACTGCTCGGAGCCCTCGCGCCTTGCCTTGGAGGGGCATGTCCTGACTTTGCTTCTTTCTGCAAAACTGAGATTCCTGGTGACACGTTTGCTCCCATCTCCAGTGCTTTAAGATTCGGTAATTATGCTGATGGATGCCGGCAACGGTTCTTGGTAACGGGGGAGGGGGGCAGAGCTGACTCTCCAGCTACCATCGCGAGGCTCTTCTCCCTCATTCCACGACTGTAAAACAGAAGGAAACCCAGCAGGCGGAAGCAATCACGGACACTGGAGGAGTGGCTGGGAAGAATGAGTGCTGTGGGCTCATGATGAGCAGCCAGTGGAAATTCCCTGGGCATCTGGGAGATGGATTTGAGGTTGCACAGGCATTGCTCGCAACCAGTTACACGTGAGCCCCCGATCTTGGGGACCCTGGAACGGAAGGCTGGGCTGTCATCAAGAACTCAGGCAGCTTCTCTCCGCACCCCTCTCTCTGGGGCCGCAGGTTTGCTGGTCACGTGACCGTCCAATCCCCCATACGATTGCTCAGGGCTTTAGGTTCTTTGCCTCCCTTTCCAAGTTCTCAGTCTCTCTGAGATTACCCACCGAATTGAGCTGCCAACAAGTCTGAGCTCCGTCGAAATGGCCCCATCAGCCTCCGATCCTCCCACTTACATGCACAGTCAGTCTCCGCGTCCTAACTCGCTAACTGAAACGCGGCATAGAGCAAACATAAATAAGCCGAGCCAAGGCTTTTTTTATTAAGTGTAGTTTATTACACAAAATATACGTTCACTTTAGAAAAATCAGAAAGCACAAAGGAAGAGATAAATAATCCATAACCTAGGAAATTCTCTGTATCTCCTTTGCATGTATAAACATAGATACTATTTTTACACCATGAAATTATATCGCAGTTACTGTTTCAGGACCTCTTTTCACTCAATAACATGTGATGAGCATCTTTCATTGTATCATCCTGTCAGACTAAAGAAAAGGAGACTTGGATCCAGGATGTTGGTTCAGAGTTACTGAGCATCCAACTTGTGTTTTTCTATATCCCGCAGCTACATCAGCTGATTTAAACTTCAGGACAGCATGAGGCAGGAACCATTATGAGCCCGATTTTGTAGATGAGAAACTAAGGCACAGAAAGGGTTAAGTAAGTTACACAGAGTTGTTCAGAGGGAGAATGTTAAGGCTCTGCCTTCCAGCAACAGAGTGAAACTCCTAAGGGTAACTGGTTACATGTAGCCACTCGACTCTCAAGTTCTCCTCTTTCCTCTCCCAGAGTTTTGGAGACAGGGAAGAGAGATAAAAGGCAAGAGCCAAGGAAGAGAATCTAAGAGAGAGACACAGAGATTTGTAGTGGGAAACAGAAAAAAAGGTGCAAGGAAAAAGGAATGTAAAAAAGCAAATAATAATAATAATTAATAATAATAACATGGTGGTGAAGTAAAATATTAAACTGGACTCTTAAATTGCCATTTTTGTGAGTCAAAACCAACTGAACACTGGCAAGTTCATGGAACTCAGTTTATTAAATTCCATCACCAGTGGAGATGTGCCTTAGGGCTCTTGGTTCGCCACTAAAATCAGGGACATTTTAGGTCCCTTTCCATTGGTTACATATGTTATGCTGGATAAATGACCAGATGAAAGCATCCTGGTTTCTGGAGAAGCAGGTGGATTATATCCACGTGGGTTGTATTCCAACTCCTGAACATACCTTGGAGTTCAAGGGTTTCCTTGAAAAGAGAAAAAGAAAATGAAGTCATCAGAGACGAGTCTGTTGGTAAGATTATCATAGAAATAGAATATATATGCTGAGTGAAATAAGCCAAGAAGAGAAAGTCAAGTATCACATGGTTTCACTTACTTGCGGTGCATGAGGGGTAACCTGGAGGACAGTGGGAGAAGGAAAGTAAATGGGAACTAGGGTAATCCAGGGAGAGAAATGAAACAATAGAGACTTTGGACACAGAAACAAACTGAGGGACTTGGAGGGAGGGGGGTGGAGGGATGTGAGAGCCTGGTGGTGGGTACTGGGGACACCTAAAGCGTGGAGCACTGGGTGTGGGGAATGGGGAATGAATCTTGGAATACTGGGGGAAAAAATTTAAATAACAATAAAAAAAAGAAGAAGAAATAGAATATATAACTTTCAGAGGCTTAGAGGCAGGGAAAAAAATAGATTAAAGAAATTTTACAAAACTAAAATGTCAAAAAAAGACAGAGGGAAGGAGCAGAGAGCAAAGAAAAGTATAATGAATAGAAAAAACAATGTCAGACATGAGGCCAAATAGAGCTTACTCAGAATAAAGATACATGGATCACCCTAGAAAGTACTGATCAAAACAAAGATGCTCTAACCTTACAAATGTCAGATGGAATAGACTTGAAAATATATTATTTAAGGACAAGGAAGATTATCACATAATAAGCCAGAAAATATATAAGAAAGCAGAGACAGTGAACATCAGCAACATAGCCTCAAAATATTAGGTTGAGTCTCATGAAACTGTCTATATTTGATTGACCTATAAAAGCAGCGATTTCATAAGTCAACAGAATGAGGAAAATTTGAACTTTTTTTTTTTAAGATTTTATTTATTTATTTGACAGAGAGATCACAAGTAAGCAGAGAGGCAGGCAGAGAGAGGAGGAAGCAGGCTCCCTGCTAAGCAGAGAGCCTGATGCGGGCCTCAATCCCAGGACCCTGAGATCATGACCTGAGCCGAAGGCAGAGGCTTAACCCTCTGAGCCACCCAGGCACCCAAATTTGAACTTCTTAACGTATGATTTTAACATCATCTGTTATAAACTGATCAAGTGGTCAAAAGGTTAATAATGATGTTAAATATTTGAAGAGCATGATTTAGATTCTTATAAAATCCACGTGTTTTAGAACTGTCTCAACTCCTAGATAGTCTACATTCTTTGTAAGTTTTCAGGGACTACTTTCAAAAGCTGAGCAGGTACTAAGCCATAAAGGACATCTCAAAAAATATTAAAGTATTGATAAAGCATACAGACTATATTCTCTGACCGCAACACAATAAGAACTCAATTCTGCCCTCCTGACCCCTCCCCAAAAATAAAAATAAAGCATAAAAAAATAAACCCAGCCCAAACTACCCCTGTATGTTTGGAAACTAAATAGTGATTCTCAATTCTTCATGGGTCAAAAGGACCTCCCGACAGAAGTTAGAAATAATGCTAAGCTGGTTTATCGTGGTCTGATTCTTCCCATTTTATTTTACTATAAGATCTTATTTATTTATTTTTGTGAAAGGGAGGGAAAGAGAGAAAGAGATAGAACACAAGCAGGGGGAGGAGCAGAGGGAGAAGCAAACTCCCTGCTGAGCAGGGAGCCCTGTGTGGGACTCAACCCCAAGACCCTGGATCATGACCTGAGCCAAAGGCAGATGCTTAAGCCACTGAGCCACCCAGGCACCGTGATTTTTCCCATTTTATTCAGTTGGTGTTATTTCCCTCCTGGAAACGCCGGGAAAACTAATACAGTAGGCGCCTGGAACCAAAGAGCCTGTTTTTTAGTGGGGAAACTCACAAAGTCTTCAATGGCTTGTTTATTGCACCCATTTGTTCGCAGATTTTGTGTCTAGGTTTTACTTAGTGTTTCCTCTATTCTCTTCCCTGGGATCGTTCTAAGAAGCCCCTCATCTTCATAACTGAAAAGCCTATAGGGGTCGAGTAGTTATCACATGACCCCAAGCCTGTCATCCCCCCCAGAGCCTTCTGTGACCTGTGGCGATTGCTGAGAAAACACCCTTGGGAGTATTTACACAGACAATCAAATGACATATCAAAATACCAGCCGCATTCACCCATCACAAATAGGCTTCTCAATCCATAATATCACTTCCGGTTCACCCCAGTCAGCCATCTTATTGAGATCAATATGCACCTCCCCTACTCACGGATGTGGACAGATCTGATTGAGTTTCTTTAGAGATCCAAGCACATGGAGGCACATGAATAGGCAATTGCTTAGGACAGCACAGGCTTCCAAATCAGAGCGACAGCCATGAGAACAGGGGGCATGCTTCAGAACGCATTTTCCAGCCCAAGTAAAACCTTTCCTTAAAAATGTCGTGAGCATTAGAACATAAAGGGAAGTAAACATGCAGATTTTAGCAAAGCTAAAATCTCTTCCCTAGACCCCCCTTTAAAACAGGCCTGGGAATTCCATCTGCGAAATTCTTCCAGGAGCATCATAATGTCAACATTCCAAAAGAGGCTAGAGCCCCCAGAAGCAGGGTCTAGGATGCCAAAGAAAGGATGGAGAGGGATCCCCATGAATCCTGGGATTTTGTATAAAGGCAAAGGCTAAGGAGTAAGAAATAAAGTGTGAAATCCTATCAACACTGTTGGCTGTGGACACCATCCAAAGAATGTCCCACTTTACTAATTGGAAGGTCTCCCAAGTAAGCAAATGCTTGACGCCGGGTGACAACATCAGGTAACCAGCTCATCTCTCTCTCCCTTTGTGTCACCAGAGGCAAGTTCTGCCACTGGGAGCACAGGGTTTGGCCCATCTGTCACCCAGTATTTTAACAACATGGATAAAGAAGCCATTAAGAAAAAAAAAAGTGAATGTCTTTGTGATAAGGTAGAGGGGATATGGATATTTTTCTGTATTCATTTCCCTCAATGTTATTAAATTAAGATGACTTAATAAGTAAAAGTCATGACCGTATTAAAGTAAATGCATTCACCATGCCTAATATGACTTAGTGGCTCTGGGGCAGTGGTCCAACGGAAAGGGTCAGTCTTGTGAGAAAGTCAAGAACAGGACATCAAGATTGACACCGAACACTCAGAGATATTGAACAAATGAAGCTCGTTGTCAGTCATTACTCTCTGTTACTGTGGAGGTGCCATTCTTCCTTGATGACAGAGGGGGAAAAATTACCAGAGAAGATAACTTACTCTATTCCTGTTGGAAACATTTCGCTTTGAGATGAACTCAGTCTCACGTGGGTAAACACTCCATCAGTTCAAAGGTGGCTTCTTCCCTCTCTCCAGAGGTCACGTGTCCCACTCCTCCTCCCTCCGACATGGCAGCTGGGTGTAGACAGAAGCTGACATGTTCTTGCAGCTGGGGTCTTGGTGTCCTCGGCTACCAGCTGGTCTTATCCCTGGGTGTCCTGGACTGGTGTTTACTTAGGTGTGGCTCATCTCATTGTCCTCTGTCGGTGTCCTTCAGGCACTTGCTGCTGACCCCTCAGGTCCCTGAGGATCCCTTAGATCACCAGATGTGGGTGCCTTATGGCCTCTCGTTTCTTTGCTCTGACCGTAGGCTGATCCAAGACACAACTGCTCTCACTCTTGGGCATCCTCTCACCAGAGCAGACAGCAACCCTGGCCCTCAAGGATCCATCCATCTTAACTGGACCACCAGACTATGGTGGACACAGTAGGAAAGTGCAGGGAAGGGAAGGGTGTGGTGGGTGAGCCAAGATGTGCTCAGTCTCCCTCAAAACATGTGGGGGTTCTGTGAGGGTTTCTAGCACCTCATCACCTCAATTTTGCTGAACCCTGGTGGGCTGGGGCAAAGGGAAGACTGGGAGGGGAGAGGCAACCACTTGTCAGTGACCAAGCTTGGTACACATCCAGGTTTTACCCTCTCAGAGCTACCATCCCACTTTCTACTTCCTCTTCTTGTCTGGTGGAAATGGCCCCTAAGTCATTTCCTCTGCTGTTCTGCACTATGGCTTTCTTTTGATCTAGCCTCATTCTTTCTCTGTTAAGGGAAACCATGAGAAATGCAGCAAACTCTTTTCTTTCTTTACAAAGCTTTATTTCTCCATTGCTGTGGATTCAAAATGCCACCTCGAAATTTGGATCTTAGCATTGACTTTATTTTCTTTCCTTTCTGCTATAAGAATTCTGATTTCCTCCAAGATAGTGGAAGCTCCATCAACCAATGACTTACAGTGTGGAATAAATCAAAACAGTTTTGCAAAGATATGGAAGAGGTACAAGGGAACTGCAAGGAACAGTGTAACAATTACCACCTCTAGACCCAAGACTTGATGACCTGAGAGAAGAGCTACCAAACCCAGGAGGGATAGAGTGTGGAGAGAGAACCTGCAACCTTCCGGAAGGGTCCTAGCAGGTCAAGGCAAGGAAAGGATCCAGCCACAGGAAGAAATATTAGCATCTTTATCCTCCCCTCTTTTGATCCCCTACTGGAGCATCCCATTGGCCACACCTAGCTGGCCACCAGAGACAAGACAGTCCATTGATATAACCCAGCCAGTGAGCTCCAGGGTAGGAGCAAGCAAAGGGTGGATATGACAACAATGGAGGCTATCTACCCCCAAAACTTTTCCCTGGAAGGAGAGTAGGGAATAAACCAAGTACAAGGGTGTAGAAAAAATCTCATTGGTATTTTTTAAAAAATATTATATCCCTGTAACTTACATCTGTCTTACCCACAGTTTGATTTCTGCCAGTATTCATCTAAGGTTGTGTTATATAAGGTTTCATTAGATGCCCACAAATTTACCAAGTGTTCTGATGGTAACAGTAGCTGGCCCCCAGTGCTTTCTGCTGGCCAAGCACCATGGGAATCTTTTTGTTATGTGATTTAATGCTTAAAGGAGCCTTCCAGGATAAGCATTACTATCAGTTTACAGTTGGGGAAACTGAGACTAAAAGAGTTAAAGAATTTGTCCAGGAAAAAAAAAAAAAGAATTTGTCCAGGGAGGGACGCTGAGTTGTTAGGTGTCTGCCTTTGGCTCAAGTTATGATCCTGGAGACCCGGGATCGAGCCCCGCATCGGGCTCCCTGCTCCGTGGGAAGCCTGCTTCTCCCTCTCTCACTCCCTCTGCTTGTGTTCCCTCTCTGGCTGTGTTTCTCTCTGTCAAATAAATAAAATCTTAAAAAAAAAAAAAAAAGAATTTGTCCGAGGAGTATCTGGATGGTGCAGTCAGTTAAGGGTCCAACTCTTGGTTTTGGCTCAGTTCATCATCTCAGGGTCATGAGACAGAGCCCTGTGTCGGGCTCTGCACTCAGCATGGAGTCTTGAGATGCTCTCTCCCTCTACCCCTCTTGTTCATGCTTTCACTCCTCACTCTCTCTCCCTCTCAAATAAATAAATACATCTTTAAAAAAATAATTTGTCCAAGGTCATACAAGCTAGTCAAGATCTAAGATCTCAGATCTAAGACCAGGCTGTCTCAGAGGCACAGGGAGCTGGGAAAGAAAGACATCTCTCCCTACAGCATCAGCTGCTTTTAAGTCATGGCTGACAGTCACCATCTGGAATGATGGGGGGCCCATGTCACCAATTCTGTGCTCCCAAGAGAAGCTTGCAATCCACACTGCATTTTTTAATTTAATTGTTGAATTACTCATTTTCATCCAATTTTGAAAATGGGTGATTTAACCACACTGTAAGCTTCCAGTTTGCAGACTTTGCTAGACCGGGACAGAGACACCCCGGTAGCACCCCAGCACCCCTCCACCCACCCTGTAATGCTTGTCGGAGGCCTCACAGGCTACCAGTGGTGTTTGTTTCCAGTCAAACCAATAGTCATTATGTGGGGAAGTTTAATAAGAATGAAATGATGGACTGCTTGTGATTACCAGCATGAATTAGGTACCATGCTAAGACCTTCACCTGCGTCATATCACTTAGACTCTACATGAAGCCCACAATTTGCATACATATCATTACTAAATTTACAGATGAAAACTTTGGTTTTGGAGACATGAGGTCACAAGCCCTCAGTCACAAAATAGAAAACACCAGAGCCAAGGGACCGACTCAGGCCTCTCGATCTCCCAAACTTAGGCTTCTTCTGCCCCAAGTCAAAGGCTTTCCCCTGCAGAACTCTGAGATCGTAGATAGGCAAACCAGAAATGGAGAGGGACATTCTTATTCTTCCAAGTCAGGTGCCAGTGAGAACCTCCAGATGATGCATTTTGCATGGCAGGCTGCTCCCCCACTGTCCAAATATTATGTTTTCTAAAAGCCCCATCCAGAAAAGAAGAGATAAGCAAGCAGAAAGGGAGATAAGCAAAGTAAAGAGTGGGACAGCGTGTACTCAGAAGTGGGCAGGCGGGTGGAAAAACAAACAATCTGCTGAGAATGACTAGGGAGGCAGAGACACAGCTGAAGAAAGGCTACCAGCTCCCTCAGTTCATGGTTTTTCATACTTGCTTTACAGAGCGAAATGTCGTTTGTAACGTTGCTTTAAAAACGATGAGTTCTACTCACTGAAACTCAAAGGACAATATTAAATAAACAGACTGTATCATCCCCTGGCCATGCCTTCCCAGCCCCGGGTCCTTCTTTCTCTCTCCACGTCATGTTTCTCATCCTCCTTTCTGGATGTTTCTGCCATCCCTCTCAGCACCAGCATTTCCCTGGCTCCCTGCACCCACGCCTCGCCTAGCATTTTAGGAATAAAGTCTGATCAAACGAGAAGTTGCAGAGGAGAAAGTGCACCGTGAGGTATTTCCACATGCTCTGCCACTTGCTAGATTTACAGTTGACCCATGAGCCATCCCTAACTTGCCCAGCCTGAGTTGTCACGAGCTCCATGGCATGTTCTTCCAAAGGTTTCTGTCATTACTTCTAAAGTTACATCAGTAAAGGATAACTTTGATCCTTTCAAGAGACTTACAGCCAAGAGACTTCTTCGCTTCTACCCAGAGCTTAGAAACAGGTGTCCCCAGTTCAGACTGTTCAAAAAGGATTTCCAGCCCCGCCCTTTCCACACAACAGCCATTGGACGGCCCCTTCTCTGTAAGTACCACGGACTTCCACCTGTTGCTCAGTCAGAACACCAGCGTTAGGCTCTCCCTGTCCCTTGTCCCCTCTAGCCAGGCGGGCTTGCCAAGTCTACTCCCCAAACTTCTCCATCCCTCCCTCCCCTCACCTCCTTCACCGGGGCTGAATCAGCAGTTTCCTCCCTCTCAGCCTGACCACCTCCCCTTCCTCCTCGCCAGCCTCTTCTTCCCAGATTGGCCCACCTAATCCTCATGAAATGCAAATCCAAGCATGTGTTCTCCCAACTTTCTGCTTGTTTCGGCAATGAAATCTAAAATCCTGACCATTTCCCGTGGAGCCCTGCCTGACCCGATCCTAGCCTCCCTCCAGCTGCGTCTCACACCACTTTCCCTCTCTCTGTCCTCTCCAGCCACACTGGCTTGCTGGCTCTTCCTCAGATATTCTAAGCCCTGGACTATCTTAAAGCCTTTACTGGGGCCGTCTCTTCTGTCCAGATGCGCATCCCCTAGTCTCTCTGTGAACAACTGCTGCTTATCTTCAGGTCTCAGCTCCTAATTCTTTTGCCCAAAGAGGCTTACCATCTGGTGTCCACTCTACTTCTAACAATTAACGTAGAGTTTGGGACATAATAAAACAAAGAAAAACAAAACAAAACAACAAGACCTGGGTGTCGAATGGATAGCACCCACAGGCACTCTCGCACAGCTTCGATAAAGTCCAGAGTCAAAGTGAAGGAAGAGATCACTGCCTGTGTGTGAAAGCAAACAGCCGGTTAAACTTATAAAAACATGCTTTGGAGCATAAGCTGAGATCCCAAAAGATATTTGATAACTGACGATGTGGAGCTGTGGAACGAGATGCAAAGATAATAAACACATTTAATTCGAAACAGATGGAAATCTGGCCACTGGTTACTTGACTCGGGGTCCTTGAAAAAGTATTTCTCTTCCCTTCAACATTGTGAGTATAATTTTTTAAGGGCCAGAATGTGCGCTCGTGGAGGACATCCCCAGCCCCCCAACGGTTCCCCGATGACAAGACAAGACGTCGTTGAGTTCTGTGGACCCACACTCATTGGCATATCTGCTGGGTCTGACAGTAAGGCACAGTTACAACTTCATAAATGAGCATCCTAAAGTCAAGGAGGCACGTTAGGGTCCTTGAATAGGGCACTAGAGACATGTATAATAACACATTTATTGAGTGTAGATTTCCTTAATGTGCCAAAATGTGCCTTAGGGTTGTCAGTACAAAAGTTACAACTTGCTGGAAAAGTTGGAGGCATCCAGTGATCAGACACAAAGCAGATGCCCTTTTAAGCTGAAAAAGTTTGCTTTCTTAAAATATTTCCCACCTACTTGCAATTATGGGGCACACAAACTGCTTAGTGGATCTTTCAAGAGGAGCAAGAGACCATCGTAAGGGAAGAGAAGTTTCAGAAACTACAATTTCAGAAACCCAGTTTAGACTCATAAAAGTAAAAGGACGCACTTTTAAAAAATTTGCATGGCACGGAGAAATGATTAGCTTTCTGTTCAGTACCAGTGAGACGATTTCAATGACAGGTCCTAAGCTGAGGCTCCAAGCAGAGACTCTGCTGTTCCATATCCTTAACCTTTCTCTTCTAATTATCACCTCTAGGATGCCAGGTTTCAGACTAAATTTCTTCGGCTTTCAGGGAAAAAAGTTAAATCCACCAGAGATGTTACCACTTAGCACTTACCACAAAACTGCACAGCAAAAATCACGTCTGCTTTCTGAGACCTTACTGTAGCCGGACATTCTGGATGAATCCCAGGTGCAACCTTCATGGGTCCAGAAGCAGCCCCTTGACTTTCTGCTCCTACCTAACTCTGGTCATCACTGCGGACCGGAGGTTGATTACACGTGCCCTTCTGACATTCCCTTTCACATAGTTAATATTTTGATTGTACTGTCTTTTGTTCTTCTCTACCTCTACCCAAAACTTAGTCATCTGTCCATCCATCCATCCTCCCACCCTCCCATCCATCATCTATCCAACCACCCATCTAATACGGATTGAGGATCTGCCTCTTGTTGAATGTAGTGCTGTGTGTTAAGGAGACGGGTGAACAAGACAGAACCTGTGACTTCATAGGACGTAAAATCTAACAGTGGAAGTAGGTATGAAACAGACCATTTATTGCTCTACTGGTTATTACTAAAATGGAGACACTTGAAAGACGCCAGAGGGGCACCCGGGTGGCTCAGTCAGTCAAGTGTCTGCCTTTGGCTCAGGTCATGATCCCAGGGTCCTAGGATGGAGCCCCATGTCTAGTTTTGGCTCCCAGCTCAGCGGGGAGCCTGCTTCTCCCTCTCCCCCTGCCCCCTCACCCCCAATCAAAAGCTCAAGTGTGCGTTCTCTTGCTCTCAATAAATCAATAAAATCTTGGGGGGGGGGAAGGTACCACATTCCAGAAGGGAGGGAAGGTCTACATCTCAGGGTGAGAACTGGGGACCTGTCATGAACAGCACCATAGAGGAAGTAATGAGTAGGAATTCCCCGGGAGGATGAGCATTTAGGGAAGGGAAGGAGGGAACGTGTTACATTCCAGACGGAGTGGGAGGGGCAAGCCAATCCTGGAAGCCTAAGAGCCAGCATCATTTCTGGGGCACTGGGATGGTTCTCGTGTTGAAAGAGCACTGAGGTGGGAGGAAGGAGGTCGAGTAGAACAGAAGTAGAGTGGAGAAGGGAGCAGGGTCAGATCAGGAAGGATCTTGTGGGTTTTGCCTAGTGGGGTGACTTGGATGTTGGAAAATTACCGAAGGGGAGGGGGTGGCTGGGTGGTACAGTCAGTTAAACATCTCACTCTTGGTTTTGATTCAGGTCATGATCTCAGGGTCCTGGGATCAAGCCCTGCCCTGGGCTCCATGCTAAGCAGAGTCTGCTTGACATTCTTTCATCCTCTCCCTCTGCCCTTCCTGCTCCTGCTGTCTCTCTCTCTCCTCTCTCTCTCTCTCTCTTTGTAAAATAAATAAATAAAATCAGAAAGAAAGAAAGAAAGAAAGAAAGAAAGAAAGAAAGAAAGGGAAAATCCCTGAAGAACTGCTTGATATTCTCCCCAAACACAAATAATTGATATAAGGGGAAATCGGGGGGGGAAAAAGAAACAGAAAACATGGTTTGATGAGCAGAACCCTACCCTGTAAAACAGAAATACTACCATTGTGGAGGGCGCAGCCTGAAGTGTAGAGAAGCCAAATCACTGTGTAGGGCACCTGAAACAATGTAACATAGCGTGACAACTATACTCAAATAAAAAAAAAAATTAAAAAGAAAATTGCCTGATATTAAAAGTACACATGCCAGGGGTGCCTGGGTGGCTCAGTCAGGTAAACGTCTGCCTTCAGCTCCGGTCCTGGGATCGAGACCTGCCTCAGGCTCCCTCCTCAGCGGGGAGTCTGCTTCTCTCTCTGCTGCTCCCCTCACTGGTGCTCTCTCTCTCTCAAACAAAGAAATACAATCTTTAAAATATATATGCATATATACACACACCAGCTCTTAGGTGTTTCCTGACCTCCTGTGTCTCATCCCCGTAAGAACTATTTTCTTTGTAATATACCCATGTGTGTATGCGTGTAATTCGTTAGTGGAAACATTAGATGGGCAACACCTGTTCTCCAATTGTTCTGCTCCTTGGGGGATATCCCCGCCCTTCTCTCACGTCTGCCCTATGCAAACATACAGAAGCAAACTGACAGCTTCGATTTATTTTCTTCCCAGATTAAATGATTTTTCACGAAGTGAAAACTTTCACGAAGTTTTTCATGAAGTTCACGAAGTTCCAGTTTAGCAACTTCCTCTTCTGACCTCTTGCCTGGCCACTCACCTGGGGGTTATTGAATCACCCAGAACATCACATCTGATGGTGGATATTTTTTATCCTCAGAGCTCCCCAGGAGAGGAAGAAAGAGAACAAGACGCAAGAGGATCTGCCGGCAGGCCAGCCCTTGCCTGATGGGCAGATGCTGCAGAAGGGGGAAGGTGCCCAGATCTCTAAGGGCAAAGCCAAAGACACAGGAGGGGACAAGGGTGCTAAGGAAGGCCCATCTCTCGGCAGAATGGAACCGCAAAAAGACACCAAGGGTAAGGCCAGCTCAGGGGCTGCAGACAGACCCTGCCCCCATCCATTTGCACCCTCTGGGTTTATAAAATTGGGTCCTGGAGCTGGAGTTTCTCACACAGGGGCAGAGCTGCCGGGGTAGGAAAAAACCCTGTGGTCACAAAACGCGAATCCACAGAACGACTGAGCTTCTAATTTCCATACTTAGGTAGGATCTGGGGCTGGGCCTGGCCCAGAACAATGGAAAGAAAGGCCATGCAAGCTGATTAGGTCTTGGCCACATTCTGTGCCATGGGCCCCAGGGGCAGCCCTGTCTTCTCAGTGACAGAATCTGATACGTGGGAGGAAAAGCAGAGCGCACCATTCTGGAGGGTGGGGTAGCTTGTTCTGGCCGAGGGACCCCCAACCCTTTTCCCTGTGGATCACCTCTGCTTCTGCTGAGTTAGGCTCTTCCATGCTGGGCTGCCTCTTAGCCTGGCCAAGCACAGACCCGAGCCCCAGCCACATCCCATCAAGGCAGGGAACAGCCACGGGCCAAGGCGGTCTCCCGTCTAGTCTGCAGAACAAGTCACTTAGTGCGGGTGGCAGGTGTCTTCAGAGTAAGAGGCAGCGGCCACGGAGCTGATCCACGGGAGGGCACTAAGCCAGCTGGACGCACATCTCCTTATTTCTCCTTGTGTAAACTCTCTGCCTCCTCCCCCACCTTTTTCTTCTTCTCCCCTGCCTCATCTACCTATTCCCTAAGGGATGACTTACCCCGGTCTGTGTCTCTCAGACTCTAATTGACCAAATTCAGGGAGTAGCCAGCAGCGTTGTCTGTGCCCAGAGGGCTGGGGTGAGTCCTCTCTGTATCTCCACCTTCCTCTAGCTAAAGAAGACCTTCTGCAAATACATCTGCTTGGCATTTCCTTTAAGTCTGTCCCACCCCAAAGGGGATTTTTTTTTTTTAAGATTTTATTTATTTGACAGAGAGAAACACAGCCAGAGAGGGAACACAAGCAGGGGGAGTGAGAGAGGGAGAAGCAGGCTTCCTGCTGAGCAGGGAGCCTGATGTGGGACTCCATCCCGGGTCTCCAGGATCATGACCTGAGCCGAAGGCAGTTGCTTAACCAACTGAGCCACCCAGGCACCCCAGCCAAAGGGGTATTTTTAAGATGAAGAGTTATCTTTAAACCTCATTTGCTACCTGGAAGATGCAACATTTTCTGGTCATTAACATGGCACTATCACTTACTCCACATGCGAAACACAATGAAAATGATAATTGCCAAAAGCACATAAATTCTCCGGATCCCTGCGGAGAAGTGTGCATGTGGAATCAGAAAGGGCTTTCGTTATGCAGCCAGGGCTCATTTCTTCAAAATCAGAGTTTCGTTTCCCCAAAAGCCTTCTCAGGAAAGCTGTGACGACAGAATCAGATAAGGGAGAGCTTGAAAAATGAGTTTTTGGTTTTTGGGGGTATTTTGTTTGTTTGTTTGCAAAGCTCAGTCTTATTCCCCAGGACTGAAACTGCTATTTAAGGAGAATTGCAGGGTAAGGAAAGAGAAGAGAAGAGATGTAGCCAAACGATGTAGGAGAGAGAGAAGAGACCCTTTATTTTGGGATAAAGGCCTCGGCCTTGAAGTCAAGCAAGTGCAAGATTTTGTTGTAGACAGGTGTGAGGATGACCGTGAACTTTAAAAGCCTGCAAGGGGAATCTCTGGCCTGCTCCTGTCTCCCAGCTCAGAGACTTGCTGAGGACACTCCCAGAAGCCTGGGGCTTTTCTCGATACCTCCCCAGAGCCATCCGCTCTCGCCCCACTCTTCCGAGCTTCCCAGTTCTATTTAGTGGTCGGAGTTCCCCTTGCTTTTTGACCTTAGTTTCCCAGAGCGGCCATTTATACAAGTCAGCTAAGCGACAAGCACTTTAGGGAGTGCGTGGGGGACAAAGACGTTCCTTCACCCCGCGAATCTCTGCTGAGCACCCACTCTGCGTCAGGCTGTGTTGCAGGGCTGAGATGACCTTGGTGAATGAAACCAGCAATCAAAGAAGTGAATGCAGTGAAGGCATGAAGGGGCCCCGTGCTGTTCCCCAGCTCATTCCCCAGCCTTGCAGAGCAATGTTGGCGGAGGGTGAATGTGAGTGGCATTCCCAACCGCTTACGGTCCAGTCTGGGCGAAGTCAATTTATCTCAGGAGAATGCCAGTGGCTTGCTCCAGAAGAAAGTAGTGCCTTGGGAAGCTTTGGAAGCATTTCTACTGGGAGCCTGAGGTTCGGAATCCGCAGACTTTCCTCATGTAAGCCTCCTGGTTCTTATTTTCCTCCCACTTGAAAGTAATTAGGCTTTTCTTCCATTTGGGGGTTTCTACCCACTTCTGACCCTGAAAGGCTCAGGAAATTACTAAGCAAGTTTTCCAACAGATGTTTCCCCAGTGTCAGATGGTCCCAAACAACTGCCAATTCGCTCTCACTCCATCTTGCAAGCCTGATGCATTCGGAAGCTAAAAGAGGCCTGTGCTGAATGGCCCCTCGCTTCTGGGGTGCCCAGCTGCAAAGGCAAGGCTGCCTTTTACCGCCGGAGAGGCTCCCAACCCCACCAGGCAAGAAATCCCGGTCGGAAACGTCCATAGGGGTGTAGGATGTAAAGATTAACAGTGGAATGGTAGACTGTGTGTGTGTGTGTGTGTGTGTGTGTGTGTGCAGGCATGCACGAGAGAGAGACAGAGAGACAGAGAGAGACAGAGAGAGAGAGAGAACAATAGAAAAAGGGAGGGAGCGAGAGACATACACGTTTAAGGACTGGGGGAAATGGACTTGCTGGGAAACGTGCGGTTTCCACAGCAATCTTTGGAATCTCAGGGCTGAGCTGAGCAGGGGTGAGTGCACCAGAAATCTGCAGCCACTCCCCAGTCAGAAAGCCATGTGTTGTATGAAATCCGAACCACATCCCTTGCTGATGACCCGCCTCCGCTGGGGGGGGGGGGGGATCTGGGGCGATTTGGAAGATTATAGATCAAAAGGAGAGCTTGCTTCAATTTGTCGGAGTCAGGAAAACACATCACTCAGACCAGTATTGGGTAACTGCACATCCTGTCTAAACACGCTCACCAAGCCTTGATGGCTTAGCAGAGCATGACTTGGTTTTCTCTGAAAGCAGCAGATGATTGAAAAAGAAAGGGGAGGAGGCAGAGCAATGGCTCAGAGACAGGGACGGGTCCATCGCTGACAGCCCATGTGGCTTGGTGCAACTCGTCCCAGATTTGCGTGCTTCGGTTCTGCCTTGTGCAAAACAGAGCTCGTCGTGCTCAGAGCATCTGAGATCGCCAAGATGGGAGAGATCTTCAAGGTCGTAGTCTGACCACTAAGAGACTGACACATAGTAGACACTAAGTAACTTAACCTGTCAGTGAAGTCCTTGAGTGAAGGAGAGAACATGTGACCCCCCCCTCCCTGGGGGTTCCCTGTACGGCATCTCCGCAAACAGGCATTGGATCTAAAGTGCCAGCAACGACATGACCATCTACTGGTCACTCTGTCTTTGGCAGCTGCAGGTGTTAGTATCGTAAGCAAATCCAAAGTCGAATGCAGAACTGCCTCCTCCTGGAAGCTTCCATCGCTTCCCATTCCCCTTGTTGGGTGGGTGAGATGTTGGGTTGAGATGGATTTGATCACTCTTCGTAGCTGCCATGGCTACCATTGGATTCTCTCTTCTTCAGTCTAATCATTCCCACCTCCTTCGACCATGCCCCAAATCACAAAAGAGTGTTAGAGTTTTAATGTCTGTACCATGGCCATCCTTGACCTCTGAATGGAGACAGCATATCTAGATGATCCTGAGCTCAATTCAGTGGTTCAGCTGTGATTGGGCCAGGAAAGGAAGGGTGGGTCTGTTGTCTGCATCCAATGACGAAGGCGACTGCCTCACTGGGGTGCGCACTGGCTAAACCCGCTCATCTCACCCCGAACCGGAATGTACTTTTTAAATCCCAAACAGATGCTCACTTAACGTTTGCTCAAAGACAAAGACAAAAGCTCCTTCTTGGGTCTTCTGTGTTTAAGTCAAAATTAAACACATCAGGGCCAAGGAATGATTCATTATTGTGGTTAAATTCTATTTCAGCCATCCTATTCCCCATCTCACAGTATATGCATACTTCCCACACGTTGGTAATGAAGGAGAGAGGCATCCCTGAATCCCCCTCTCACCCTGATTATAACTCTAGGAAAAGATCCTTCAATTATAATAAATATGTTGAATTATTCCTTGCACATATTAACAGTGGACAGTTTACCAAGTATGTTTCAAATCCTTGGGGAGTATAACTTATTTTTTAGATTTTTGTATCAGGCAGAATTACATTTGCCCTGAAGGGATAAGAAGAGAAAAGTTCCACCAACAGGAAGAGGAGTGTATGTGCCCCATATGAGAAGATGTCCAGAGGAAGGCAGTGCAGGGTTGGTAGGGGGTTCTATGATGGCATCAGAGACCCAAGCCATTCATAGCCTTCTTCATCTTCTTCTCATGGGGATAAGTCCTCATGCTCACAAAATGGCTGCTCACCCTGTACATCGCATTTACTTCCCAGACAGAAAGAGGACAGGTGAGTGCAGAGAAAAGAGAAAGATACATTCTAGCTGATTGGAAGAAAACAGTAAATTTCCAAGACACCCTTTCCCCACCACCACACAGCCACACCGGAAAAGCTGGATTAAAATGTACATTACCACTCCAAGAGGTAACAATTGGTCTTTCTATAAGGAAGGGCAACTGTGATAATCATTATGATCTAAACTCTGGATCCAATCAGAAAAGTCGGTTGGCATCCTCTCAACGGGAGCACAACAGATGAGTGTCACTACACGACCACAGCCACGCCTCTTTTTCCCTGAGGTTTCTTTGATGTTCGGTAAATTGGCTTTTGTGCTCCTGGTCCTTATTAAAAGAGTTTTCCTCAGCCCTTCTCCTGTGCATGACTTCCAGATGCGTCTACATGTGGGAGAGCTGAGGAGCGAGGGTCTGAAAAGACACCCTCTCCATGCCTGCGGCTCTGACTCTTACCGTGTGTAGAAACCACGCGTAATGTAGGCTAACACATCCTGCTTCTGTCTCCACGTCCTTCCACAAAGCAGCAGGCTTTGGTATCAGCCTTGGTTTTGTTCCATTTATAGTTTATGGGAAATCGGTGAGCTGAAGCAGATGAGCCTTATTTCACAAACGGACGCTAGTGTCAACGTCAAATAACAAGGGGTCGGAAATGGCAGGGCTCCACTCACAGCTCCACCACTCCCAGTGTGCAACCTTGGCCAAGTCCTGTCACTCCTCCGCATCATTCTTCCCTCAGCAGTGTATTCGTTTTCTATGGCTGTGTAACACATTACCACAAGCTTAGTGGTTTACAGCAACGCCTGGTCATTATCTCAGTTTCTGTGGGTCAGGAGTCCAGGCACAGCCAGCTGGACCCTCCACTCACCTCTTATCTGAGACTCAAGGCTGTCACCAGAGTCCATTTGCTTGCAGCTTTAGAAATCTTGGAGGCATATTGGGACGCTTGGGTAACACAGTACGTTGAGGGTCGGACTCTTGGGTTCAACCAGGGTCAGGATTTCAGGGTCATGATCTGGAGATTGTGAGATTGAACCCCATGCCAGGCTCCAGGCCCCAGGCTCAATGCAGAATCTGCTTGGGATTCTCTTCCTCTCCTCCTGCCCCTCTTGCTCATGACTGCCCTCTCTCCTCCCCCCAAATAAATAAATAAGCAAATAAATAAATACATCTTTTAAAAAGAAAAAAGAAATCATGGTGACGTGCTTCCATATGGCCAGCATGACTTGAGTCTCGAGCCTCCTGAACTTCTTTCAAAGGGCTCACCTGATTAGGTCAGGCCCACTGAGAATAAACTTCCTTTTAATTAATTTATATAGGCAACTGATCAGGGGCCCTAATTACATCTGCAAAATCCCTTCATCTTTGCCACAATGTAACATAATTATGTGCTACATCCCATCATATTCCCACACTCAAGGGGAGGGGACTGTACAAGGCATACATACTAGGGGGCAGGATCTCAGGCCATCTTTGAAGTCAGCCACCGCACCCTATAAAATGAAGATGCAAATAGGATCTATCTTACACGGTTGCTCTAAAGATTAAACGAGATGGTGAATAGAACAGGAAGCATCCAGCAAAAAGCAGTGGCTGTAATTAGTCGAGCATTTCTAACCACTGCACGGCAGGCCCCATGGTAGGAGCTGGGGATTCAGGAAATAATAATGTCAACCCTGCCCTAAAGAAATCATGACATTTCTCTTAACACTAACTACTCCCGCCACCTCCAACCCGTTCAAAATCTGGCAAAAAGCAATAAAGCTTTAAAATCCAACTAAATGACTTTTTGATAGAAAGTCTAAGTGGTTTTTTTTTTCACTTTTTGAAGCCAATGTCAAAAATAAGAAGTGCTGACTCCAATTGAATACTGTAACCCCAGGATTATTATTTCCACCCTTAAAAGTCCCCCCCCCCGCCCCCCACGCCCCGGTCCGCACAGGGGAACTCAACTCTCCCTCCATTGTTCTTAGCCGTGGCTGCTCACGGTCAAGTCCCCTAGAGGGCTTGTCCGGGATCCCACCTGCCAAAACGCAGGTGCATTTGGCCTGGGCTGCAGCCTCAGAATTTTTTAAGCCCCATCCTCCCCCCCGATGCTCCAGCACACCACCAGGGATGAGAATTTCTGCTGGAGCCAAAGTCTGATAGTTTCCCACAGTCTGAAAGCCAAATTCCCCTTAAAGAGAAACTGTTGAAGACAAGACGGGCCAGACACGTGAGCAGCGATAAAGGATTTTTCCATTTACTTGCAGCAAAGAGACTGAAATTCAACACATTCCACACCTTTCCAAGCTGCTCTCTCAGGTCTGGACCGTTGTTCCTTTTCATGGACAGCCCGCATCGGTGAGCTGAAGCAGATGAGCCTTATTTCACAAACGGACGCTAGTGTCAACGTCAAATAACAAGGGGTCGGAAATGGCCGCATCTGGGTGGGGAGTAGCTGGGATCATGCCGAGCACAGAATCCATTGCCCAGAAAGCTGCTGGTGCTCAGCATGTCTTCTGCTCACTCATTCTATGTTTATTTACTCTGTCACCCACATGTATAGAGCACCTACTGTATGCCACGCAGGATGGGCACTCGGGCTTCAAAGACCAAACAGGACCCAAACTGCCTTCAAGAGCTCAGAGTCTAATGCCAAGATGCCAACATTCCCTTCCTAGATGAGATGAGAAGTGCTTTCTGGATTGCAGACAGGAAGCTAGTTTTTATGTTGTAAATGATCTTTTTAAAAACCTTCTCTGTCTTCTAGGATTATGTATATCTCTCTCCAGGGTTTAATCACTCCCATAGGGCAGCCTCTTTCCAACTTCCCTTCCATCTCCTAGGCGACCATTCTCCTCCCCCACCCCACCCCGAGAAAAAATTACCAAGGAGAAGAACATAAAAACTGCCGAAATGCCATAATTATTCTGTAAGGAAAGAGAACAACATGAAGCCCTAGCCTCCTCCCCTCCCATCACTTCTAACCCTCCAGAGCTTTTCTCCCGTGCAAAGGGGCATTGTCCACAACCCAGGACCGCATCCTGAGCCGGGTGGGGGCTGGCTCCTTCCGCCTGCCGAACAGCCCCTACTTCTAGCAGGACTGATGGCCAGTGCCCCAGAAAGCAGACACTGACTGACCAAGGAGGCTTTGGCAAAGCTCAGAGAAGCTGCATTCCTCTTTTTTTTTTTTTTTTTTTTTTAACAGGGAGAGAGAGGGACAGAGGGAGAAAAAACATCTTAAGCAGGCTCCAGGCCCAGCTCAGAGCCCAAGGAGGGGCTTAATCTCACGACCCTAAGATCATGACGCGAGCAAAATCAAGAGTTAGACGCTCCACCGACAGCCACTCAGGCGCCCCTGGATTCCTCTTTTTGAGATAACACTGAGCCAGTGACAGCTGTTTTTTGAGACAGAGCTGGTGGTATAAAATTAGGACTGAATTTGGTCTGCTTGGGTCTAGAGGGGACCTTTTCCCCCAGAATAACACATGTCCCAACAGAGACCTGAGAGGGAGTTCAATTGGCAGTTCAATTGCCCCCAAAATGCTTTCCCCCCTTTTCGTTTGTCTTATAAACCCTTCCTGAGAATACACTGTGTTTAAGACCCTGGGCTCGGCTCTGCTAGCCCTCCACCACCCTACTTCCACCAATGAATGTTTTGGAAAATATCAGGACCTTACTATGGACTCAAAAATTAAGTATTCCAGCAGACGCCAGGAAGAATTGCTCTGAGTTATTTTTTTCTACCTACTCTGGCATCCTGGGGAAATTGTTGTCAAGCCAACTTCATTCTCTAGTTTGAAGTTCTGTTGGAAGAGCGATGCTTTATCCCAGGGTTGCTGAAAGATTTCAGGAACCACGTGAGACCCAGACCCAGGTGTCCCACCCTGGCTGTCCACAGCATCAGCCCCTAAAATCTAGAGAAAAGGAAATGAGCGACACCTGAGGTCATGGTTGTTTCGGTAGGGGAGAACCCAGAGGCGGAGTCTTGCCTTTAGTTATCGGTCTGATGCATGCGTGTGGGGGGGGGGGATCAATTCTGTCCAACATCATTAGGAAGTCAGGTTAAGACGAGGCAGAACTGCATCACATGCTTCCAAGTCGCGAGTGTGAAAATCAGTGATCAAGGGTCACGGTGATGAGATCATTTACTCTAGGACTCGAGAGCCTTGTATCTCTAAATGAGCCTGGTTATCCCTAAGTTGGTTTAAAGATGGTCACACATCACGTCTAGAAAATGAACTGAATGGCTTCAAGGTCCCTGGGAACCCTAGATTTTGTGCTGCATTTGGCCAGCCAGCCTCAGCTTGGTTTGCTTAAGGCTAGTCACGGGCCAGATGTCTATCTTGTGCAGCGATTTTGAAATTGCTGAGAAAACTTCAGAATCCTCATTTCTATTTTGGAAGTTAGCACTGTCTCCCTGCGACCGAGTGTATGGAAGCATCCTCTGTGCAGGGGCTTTAGGCCAAATTGGTCCTGCCATCTGTCTGGGATGACTTGCAAACTAAGAATGGTTTTGCCATTTTTAATGGCTGGAAAAAAGAAATCAAAAGAACGATATTTCGTGACACGTGAAAATCATATGAAAGTCACATCTGGTGCCCATCGATACAGTTTTATTGAACGACAGCCACTCCTACTTATTTACTGGTTACCTGTGGCTACTTCTGTGTCCTGTAGATGCAACAGAGAGCTCTGGACACCGAGCCGAGCGTATTTACCATCTGGCCCCTCCAGAGAAAGTTTGCCGACTTCTGCGCTAATAGGAAAAAGTAATTCTGCACACATCCAAAAAAGCGAGAGGGTCACATCATTCATTATTTAATTAACCTAATTAAATGACCATCTTAGAGGCCATAATGAGGTTCTCGACTCAGTTAAATCCCCAGAGCAATAGTCAACTCATGTGGCATCAGCAAAACAATTTGCCAATAATGCACCTAGCAAAGAGAACTGCCCACCATGCTTCTCATATTCCAGAAAGCAAATCGGAAGATCCTATAGGTTGCATGTGTCTTTCCTAAGGAGGGCTTTCATTCTTGGCTCTGGGTTGAAGGTCTGCTTCCTCCTCTGTGGCACGAACCTCCCTTGTTATTCTGCAGGTGGGGTCAAACTCAAAGACTTGAACCCCAGGTCTAACGCTGTGGCTGTGCGTGGCCTCTGAGAGCGTGCTTTTGTCTCCTCACTTCCCTGGAACAGACTGGAAGCTGCCGATCCTTCTGGGAGCTGTTTATCCACCCTTAATCTCGAGCCCGAGCACCCCCAGAGCTGTGGGACGAAGCTGGGACTTTTCTCCTCCAATAGCAAAGAGCTTACAAATACATGATGTGAGTCTTCCAAGGATCCCTCTTTCCCCTTATCTCTTGCACGCTGAGGCATCAGAGTACAAAGACCAAAGAAGCAGGAGTCAGTGGGGTGAGACACTCACAGGAAGCCAAGCGAGGCACACAGACCCCTGGGGTAAATGATCTGGAAGCCCAGGGGAGGGGGAGTTTATTCTGGCCTGGCGGGAGGTGGGAGGGACGGGGAGGCTGGGGTTTAACTCTGGTGGAGATGGCCCTTCACTGGAAGCCAAAATCAGAGCCCTGAAAGAGGAATAGGAGTGAGGTGGGGGCAGGAGTGGGGAGGGAGGTAAGGCAAGGCAGGGGTGCAGGGGGAAGAGACCCAGGCAGAAACGGAGGCACGTGTTTATTGTGTTAAGAAGGTGATGATGGTGCAGGAGATGCTGGCTTTCCCAGGGAAAGGCGGCATGGCAAGTCAGGGAAAGGATGAGAGCGGGAGTAGCCCCAGCTGGAGGCCTCCATTGGGCACTGCAGACACTCTGCTGCCCAGGGGGCTCTGGCCCCGTCCAGAATGCTCAGGGCACCTCTGGCCCCACCTATGCTCCCACAGCTTGCTTCATGCCCTTGCTCTTGAAGGTGGGCTTGGAGGTCCGCCTTCCTCGGAACAGAGTCACTACGCCCAAGCAATGCAAGCGAATTTATATTTGATGCAAGAAGAGGTAACAGAGAGACCTCAGCAAAGCCCTCCCACCTGGCTGGGTCTCAGTTTCTCCGTCCCTGGAGTTGGGTCCCTGGAACCCCTAGTGGTCCTGGGCTTCAGTCAGCTCCTCCAGCCGCCCCCAGAGCTGCTAGCACCGTGTCCTTCGGGCTCCTTATGGTCAGTGCTGGAAAGAAGTCAAACAACGTGCATCCATGTTTCCTGCTGTGTGGGAGGCAGGAAATGGTCCAAGCCCCTAATTGGGATGAGGTTCCTGCAACATGTCCGGCCACCCACTCCGCAGCAGCCCCCACCCTCGCAGGTGTGTTGGCCAGGAAGGAGGGCACGTTCAGCCGCCAGCCGCAGGACTGCATCCCCTACCCATATTCCCAACCATGGCCCTGCCCTGGGGGGTGTAAAAGTATTCACGATGCGGATACGGATAGTGTTTGCTGAGCCTCCTCTGCAGACAGGGAGGGCAGGGCCTGTCTGGGGTGGCCCCTGGGTCGGAATCGAGGTTGGGCACCCCACTCCCAGTGGCCACACACGGGCAGAGCAAGAGCGGGTAGCAGCTCCTTGGAGAAAGTGATGTGCAGGCAGAATCTGATGCTCTACTGTCAGCCCAAAGAGGCTAGGGCAGGAGAGGGAGCTGAGTGAGGGTGAGATTGTCAGAACAGGGAGGACCAGATGAAAGCAAGCATCACGGCAGTCAGAAGGCAGGATTGGCCCTGCCCAGCAGTGGGCACCCAGCAGGACCACCTCCAATAGCCGGGTCTGGGCAGAGGGCACCATGCAGGGGAACTCTGGCTGGGGAAATCCACCGTGCACCTTATGGTGGTGTCTCTCCTAGTGGGATGCAGGTGGGGCTCCCTTGCTCCTCAGTTTCTAATAGAAGCGAGATTGGAATCACCAGTCAGGACCCTCCAACACACATCGCACCCTGCCTCCTGCCCCTTGCTTCCAAGAAAGATGACTTTCAACCCATGGCATCCTTGACATTCCAGTGTCATTTAAGCCGTGCCACTTCAAGGCTGGAAAAAGACCTTGTAAAGAATCCCCCTTACACGTGGGTGTCGAGTCAAGGTCCTGTGGTGAGTGGCGAGCTCCTAACTAGAGCTCAGTGCCCTGACCCCCAATCGAGCATGCCAGACTCCCAGCAACAAACAGAAACGATGGCCCTTTGATCCATTTCCCAAGGCCAAAGAAAATTAATAAATGTCCATGGAAGTCCAACTAATAATCAAGAGGCACGTACAAGAGCTGGCTGTTTCCCAAAGCACGCTTGTCTCGGTGTGAGCACATGGGACTTGGTAACCATGTGCTACCTCGGCCCCTCTTTGCAGGTGCGTGTGGCCCGTCTGCCTCAACAGGGCCCCTTCTGGCATTTCATGGACATGAAGGCAGAAAAGAGACTGGCCAGCCGGAAGGAGCGCCGCAGTCGCTTCGGAGATATCAACACGCACAAGTGCTATCAGTTCGGGCACATCTTTTCCCCTTTCCAGGCCCTCAGCACAACGGTGAGCAAGCTTCTCCTTGGAAAAGCATTGTTAAGTCTTTTAGTAAGAACACTGACAAACTCCACTTCTTTCCCCTTTGAAGAAATGTATTAGTCAGTTCTGGCCACAGGAATGCTGTGTAACAAACTACCCCAAATTTTACTGACTTACCATTGCAACCATGTTTCTCACTTGCTAGCCTGTGGAGAAATACACTCGTTCCATTCCTATTGGCCGCAAGTTCATAGGTAGGAAGGAGTAAAGAACTGAGAACAATAATCCCATCTACCACAAGAGACTAAATGTAGCCTAGTACCCAACGGACAGTAACCTTAGGTTTAGGGGAAGATCTGAAAGCAAATGTTTGCAGCTTGGTGCTCTGAAATAAGACCATTTTAAGAGGAGACAGAGCTCTGGGGAAAGGGGAAGTTTTTGTAATAAGGGGAGATGGTTCTGACTCCTCTCCCTCTACTCTACCTCAATCTCCTGGGCTTAGGTCAATTCAAGTAGGACCATTCCAAATGCATTTCCTTAAAGCCATTAGTGTGATGTCTTTCTAGACATAGATTCTAACATTCTAATGTAATGATTCTAACATTTGAGTGTGCATATGAGTCACTTGAGAAGCCTAATTGAAAGGTAGATTCCTGGGCTTAGAGTGATTTCAGTTCAGAGGATCTGGGTGGGGTCTGGGATTTCCTTTGTTAACAATTTCTTTGTCTACTACCTTCATGCATCGTCCCTTAGGCACTCCTTCCCAACTTCGTTCTCTTCAATAGCTAGCAGGGTGACCGACCCATCCTTGTCTTCCCACGGATTGGGAACAGCAGCACCCGTGTGTTGTGTTTGTTCCATGCCCTAGGTATCGCACTGAAGACTTTACCCATCCTTAGTTTTCATGACCTCCGCCTCATTAACATCACCCTCATGTTACTGATGAAGCAAGAACAACTGAGACAAGTTGAGTAACTTGCCCAAGATTATCAATGCTCAGTACAGAGCCAGGGTATACGTGCTAAGCTATCTGTCACTGCCATTATTCTCCACCCCAAAGGAAATGCGAAGCCTGGTGTTTCCTCAAGTCCTGTCCATGAGTCCGCACCTGCAGAAAATGGGCATCTCATGCACCGCTGAAGGGAATCTCCAGGATTTATCTTTGTCTTCCACAGAGCTGGGCTTGGGAAAGGATGACAGCAACCATGAGAAAGAGAAGCCAGCAAGTCACATTAAAATGCCTTTATTCCCCCCAATAGTTAAAGCAACAAAATCTAATGACATGAAATAAAAATTTTAAAACTGCATTCTGGTACCTTGCTGCAAGGCTTTGTGTTAAAACAGTTAGAGCCCAGAGACTCAGGAATGCTGAGACCTTCTCAAACCTGGATTAACATTTAGATCGCTTGAGAGCCACCAACATGCCTCTATGTGAATATTCTGAGGAGAGTGAGGCAGTTAGGAGCTGCAATATTTAACTAGAACTGGATCCTCAATAGATTTTTCTCAGAAGTCTAAAGATGGGGAAAGGGATGGCTATAGTTCAATGAATTAAGAACCCCACTCTTTCCATTTCCTGGTTCCATCACCAGAGTGTTGGATGGCAACCTTGAGATTCACTCCACATGGTGACAAAGTGGTTGCCACTGCACCAAACAGCACAAGCTCACATGAGCACACCAAACACTGGAAGGCCAAAGTTTCTCCTCATGCTACAAATACATGTGCATGTGTACACACACACACACACACAGACACACACACACACATGCATGTGACAAAGTCTGCCATGGGGAACAATCACTAGTGCTTGCAGGTCAGACTGTTACAGTGAGAGATTTCCATTTGTGCGGGGCAGAATCATCTTCTCATAATTTCTAAGCATCCATCCTAAGGCTGCTCCTCCAAAAAGCCTCCTCCACCTTAACTGGCTTTCATTTTCCTTTGATTTTAAAAGTAATGGATGCTTCTAATAAAAACTACTCAAAAGTCAAATCAAGAATGTAACAATGACCCAAATCACAGCATTGAGAGACAGCTAGTATTTGCAGAGAGATTGCTTTTCATTCTCTTGTCATTATTGGTAATGCTGGGTTTCCTTTGGGCCTCGATCTCTTTCCCTAGTTTTCACTGCGCTGTCATTTGCCACCATTGCCTGACATCTCTTAGCGGGCCACCTCACCCACTCCCGGTCCCTTCTATGCAGTGTAGCCATGGCATCTGCTTTATCACGGCACTGCTCCCAGGAAGGTGCTCTCTCCTTTCCTTGCTTCCATCATTTGAACATACTAAACAACCCCTCCAAACAGAAACACAACTTCTTCTTTCTTCTTAAAAAAAATCCTTTTCACAAATCCATGGAGGGCTTCATCTTTTTGTTAAGACCACTGTAAAGCTGTAGGCCTTCATATATTCCTGAACTGTGTGCTATGCAGAGGACACTCCTCCTCTTTGGGCCCCATGCCCTCTTTCTTTCACCCTTTTTTTCTTGGGGTTTCTTTTTTAATTTAATTCCATTTTAAATTCTGATATAGTTAGTACATAGTGTCATGTTCATTTCTGGTGTACAACAGACTGATTCAACACCTGCATTTAACGTCTCCTCCTCCCTCCTTCACCTTCGTCACCTGTTCACTCATCCCGTCAGCACACTCCCCTCTGGTAAGCATCGGTTTTTTCTCTATGGTTGAGAGTCGGCTTCTCGGTTTGTTGCTTTCTCTTTTTTTCCCTTTGTTCATTTTTTTTTCTTTTTTGCTTCTTAAATTCCATATATGAGTGAAATCATATGGGACTTGTTTTTCTCCGACTGACTTATTTTGCTTAGCATTATACTCTCTAGCTCCACCCATGTCATTACAAATGACAAGATTTCATTCTTTTTCATGGCTGTGTAATATTCCATTTCTCCAAAGCAGACATCCAAATGGATAGGTACATATATCTCCTCTTTATCCATTCATCTATGGATGGACACTTGGGCTGCTTCCCTTATTTGACTACAAAATGAACTCAAGTAGCAATAACACTAACAGCTAAATGTATTACATTCTGATACCTACCGTGTACTGAGTGTATTTACCTTCTTCAAGCTCACTATGAAGTACGTACTATTATCTCCACCAACCAAAGTCAAGGCAAGGTAAAGGAACATAGCTAATAAGTCACAGAAGCAGAATCTGGACCCCGGAGATGGTGCTCCCGAACCTACGCTCCCAGCCCTGAGGTACCCTGCTTACCCAGTGGTCAGTATCCCCCAAAGCTGCCCTTGCGCTTATGTGCCCACCAAGACTTCCAGTTTAAGTCCCAAGTGGAAGACCACTGTGTGGTTTCATCTGCCTTCTTGGAGATGAAATTACCAGCAAAGGAAGTCAAGAACGTACCCAGTTTCCTTTCTAGAAGGATCTATGGTAGAGAGCTGTCTAATGCTGCCCCCATCACTACTACCTGCAGGTTAATTGGTCACTTGTGTTGGGAAACCCTCCTGCAGAGCATGGGTATGACCGGGCAGTTTGTGTCTAAGCTTCTGGTTTTCTCTGCTTTTATTCTGTGAGCCCCTCCTTCCCACCTGCTACTGCTTTCAGGGAGCAGATTCCGTACCAAAGGCCAAGTTCTGTGTGGGTGCCAGTGGGGGCTTAACATCAGCGCTCTCCAACCTGGGTGTGTTTTCTTTTAAACAAGGTGTAGCCTTCCACTCAGACCCAAGCAGAGAAAAATTTCTGTACAATCACAGCAGAAGTCATTGGAAGCTTGAGACCCACAGAGGGGATTTCCAACCCTTAGCCCATGTGCTCCAGCGTTAGAAGGAAGAACTATCCACAATTCACAACTGACCATACATCCTATTCAGATATAGCTTTGCGGAACCCATTAATACACAAAGCAAGATCTACGTAGACCGTCAAGCAAGGCAAGATTCCTAAGTGAGAAGTAATAATGATTGTACCAGCCAGCCCATCCTTCATAATCTCTTTGTTCCAGGCACTGTGTTAAGAGCTTTTGTGGAGTTATCTCATGTAATCGACACATTGCTCCACTCTGATTATCTGCTATAATAAAGTTCCAAGAAAATCTAACAGTGTCGGGGCGCCTGGGTGGCTCAGTTGGTTAAGCAACTGCCTTCAGCTCAGGTCACGATCCCGGAGACCCGGGATCGAGTCCCACATCGGGTTCCCTGCTCAGCGGGAAGCCTGCTTCTCCCTCTCTCACTCCCCCTGCTTGTGTTCCCTCTCTCGCTGTGTTTCTCTCTGTCAAATAAATAAAATATTAAAAAAAAAAAAAAAAGAAAATCTAACAGTGTCATTATACACCTGCCCCCTCTCTCGTGGGAACATTTGACCAGCACCCTCTAGAGCCTGGACACGCTCTCCAGGCTTGTCCTCTGCCCAACAGCCCCACCAAGCAGTAATCTCCATTCCACACTTGCTCAGAACCAGCACGCACATTCTTACCCATTCTGCCCGGCGGTTTCTGGGCTCTTCGCTCTTTACCGAGCTACATTGATAGGGTCACCCATGCCTCTCTGATAAATGCTAGTGGATTCACCTGCCACTGCTTGAAGATAACGTCTTTCAGTTTTGGCGGCTGCCTTCTGAGGCTCCAACTAAAAAGTGAGGGACCCCCACCTCCCGGCAGCTGCGGGACGCAGACAGGTTCCACCACGAGAACCCCGCAAGGGAGCCGCTGAGCCTTTGGCAGCGTGTGGTTCCAAAAGTGGGGAAGTTAGGAGGAATGCAGGGAGATGGGGAGAAGTCTCCTGGGATGGTGAGAAGCTTAAGATCGGTTTGAGGATGAGCTCTGCCCCTCACAACCGGGGCAAGATGCGCGGGATGCTGAGCCGTCTGGAACACTGGTGTGACTTTTCAGTTCCCACCACAGACGGGAAATCGTAGACTCAGGCCCCTCTGGGCCCATGCTTTTCTCACATTTGGGACCCTAGTCGGGCACCTTCATGCTGGTCCCCTTGCCTGAGGACTTGCATAGACAGGGATCCTCCTCAGAGCCTCTGCCCCCCAGAATGAGGAGTAAAACCATGACGTTTCCGCAGCGGGACTCAGTCCCCAGTACTTTCCTGCTCCCAGCTCCCCTCCCCTCCCCTCTGACCAGGATCCATAAAACCACAGGGCCTTTCGTTGGGGTTCCCTCTGCAGTGAGACCACCTGCCCCTCCCCCCCCCCTTACCTGGGGGGAAGAGAATTGGGGATTGGTGTTTTCCCTGGTTTGGGACTCCTGCTTCTACCATCGCAGCGAGGAAATGCTTACTCTCTCCTTTTTGCCTTGTTATCCAATGGGCTGCTGGAACCCCCTCCCCCCCTCCCCCCGCTGCTCGCCAAGCTCCCCACGGAGGACGTGCCCTCAGCCTTTCTCAGGGAAAGAGGGCAGAGCGGGGTGAGCCTCTCACCAAGGTGAGGCGTGGGCAGGGTCTGGCACACAATGAGAACGAGGTGGAAGTTGTCTGTTTTTTCCTTCTCTTCTCCAAAGCTTGGCGCAAGTCTCAAATCCAGACTCGTGTGCATGTGTGTGTACACGTGCGTGGGGGTGCGCGGGTGTGCCCACAAGTGTGTGTGGAGGTGTGTATGTATGCCTGTGTGTGTGCGTGTGCACAGATGTGTGCATGTGCTCGTGCGTAGGGAATTGCAGAGGAAGGGTGAGGGGTAGGATGGGGGCAGCCAGAGTCGCCATAGCAGTAAATACGCACTTACACCAATAAACACGCACTTACACCCACCTGAGAACTCCGCCTCCCTCTCTGAGGCCACTTTTCTCCCTGCAAGTGAAGAAAGTCTCCTGCTATGAGGAGCAGTGTCCCCACGCCTCCCACAGCCCCACCAGGTCCCAGAGCCTGCCTGGTCTGGGAGGCACCCCCCGGCGGAGGAAAGCTGCTGCGGCTGGCTCTTTTTTTTTTTTTTTTTTAAGATTTTATTTATTTGACAGAGAGAAACACAGCGAGAGAGGGAACACAAGCAGGGGGAGTGAGAGAGGGAGAAGCAGGCTTCCTGCAGAGCAGGGAGCCGGATGTGGGGCTCCATCCTGGGTCTCCAGGATCATGACCTGAGCCGAAGGCAGTCACTTAACCAACTGAGCCACCCAGGCGTCCCTGTGGCTGGTTCTTTACAAGGAGGAAGCCAGCCTGGAAATCCCAAATAAATGGGATTGGTCCCAGTTTTACATTTCAGGGCACCTTTCACTTGAGACTCTAGAAATTGTCATTTTTTGTTGTCTGTTAATTAAACTTCTCCATCTGCTTTGTCGTCATGACCTCCATGATGTCACTGGATAGAGTAAAAGATGGGTGCCTTCAGAAACCCTCCCGCGTGCTTCGAGGTGGCTGGCCGAAGAGGAGGTCTGTGAGGCTGGGCAGACTGGGCCTGCCCGGGCCGGGAAGAGTGTGTGGTCACAGTTGGTAATGTGGAGAGAGGCCTTTTCTCATCCCTGCGGGTTTACACCTGCACGGGATTCTGGGTCCTAAGGGTGACAGGTAGAGGAGGGACGTAGGGGGATCAGAGAGTAAGGAAGAACCAAGAGCTCAGAACCCTCTGAGCTCAGACCCTGGGCATTGACTGTGAGCATGACAACATCCCATTTGCCCGGAATCCTCGGTCTCCCTCCCCATGACACCTCCGCAGCCCACTGCCTGCGCCTCCCCACCAAGCTCTGAGGTCCAGAACATGGCAGTCTCTGCTGTGCTGGGCCTGATGCAATCTCTACTTAGCTGTCCCCTCCTTGAGCTGGTTGTGGGGATAGACCCTCCGTGCCGCGCATGGGGAGGGAGCTCCGGGAGCCTCTTCCCCAGAGATGTCCTCACATCGGCTGGCCAGTACCCGCATCTCTGGCACATTCATTCATTTGGCAAATGTTTGAGTGAGTCCTACAATGTCCCAGGCACTGTTGAGGGCTACTCCAGGGAACAAGACAGATGCAGTCTCCTCTTCCCCACACACAAGGGCCTAACGATTAGTGGGAAGGACAGACCAGCAAGGAGTGGCAATCAAGTGGGCCCTGGGAGGGAGTGCCACCAGGAAATGTGGAATTCCCTGCAGCTTACTGGCAGGGGACTAAACTTTCCAGAGAAAATCAGGGAAGGCTTCTTTGAGGAAGTGACATTTAAACTGAGACCAAGATGTGTCAACCATAGTAGAGGTATCTTCCAGGCATAGGAACTATTCTTATGAAGTCCTAATGGTGAGTGAGGATGGTGCTTTCGGGCAACTGAGAGGGGGACCCATGTGGCTGAAGTGGGAGACAGCCGAGTGGGAAGCGTTGTGCCAGGTGAGGAGGAAGAGGCATGAGGTGCCGGGAGGGGCCTGAGAAGCCACAGCAAAAGCTCAACCACACCTCAAGGGCAGTGAGAATCCAATGAAGGGTTCCAACCGCAAGAGAGCGAAGCCGTTTTTCCTATTAAAAGGATGAGCCTAGTTATCATAGGGAGGGGACCAGAGAATCAGAGACAGGTGACTCTAGCTAGGGGACCAATGTCATGGTCCAGGCTGGGGATATGGTGTTCTGACCCAAGGTGGAGGCAGAAGAGTGGAGAGAAGCCCGGTCTGGGGTACACGGCAACGATTGATGTTTGAGTAGATGTCACAGGAGAGCGAGCAAAAGGTTTCCAAAATAGCTTGTAGGTTTCTGGCTTTGGCAAGGGAGGAGCGGGAGGGGCCGTTTCCTGGGCTCAAGGTCTGCAGACCACCGCCCCGGGCAAGTTCCAAAACACAGGTCTAGCACAAGCACCAAATGAGACCCACACAAACATTGCAAAAATCCTGCCCTTTCATCCTTTTTATTAATACAAAGTATTTCAATTGTATTTCCAAACAAGGCTGCCCCTTATAAGCACTCCTGGGTCCCAGAAGATCCACATCTTTGAGAAGCAAAACAAAACAGGAAAAAAAAAAAAGACCCTCACAGTTTGGTTTTGTTCCTATTTCTTGCTGACTAGAAGTTAAGTGCTGCCATATGTTCAGAAAACGTCCAACGTTTGCATGTTTCTTTTTTATTTAGTTTTATCTGGTTGAGCCACAGAGCCTTTAGCTAAGTAACCCTATAATCTGCATGTTGTGAATAGCCGTGTAAGTGGGTAATTGCAGGAGTCGCCGAGGACTGCTGTGTGGACAGTAGGCTTTGGGGTTTTTTTTCCAACATTTGTTTTTCTGGAATGCCCGGAAAGAGAACCTGTGAGCTGAATCTCAGGGCCCAGTGTCCTTCAGAAGCTGCAGCTGTCCTCAAGGAATAATTAAGGTGAGGAAATAGGGCTTTGGGAAGCATAATGAAACCCTGCACCTAGCTTAGGAGCCAGAAGGGTCTTCTAGATTTTTTTTTTTATTGAGAATTTGGGGGATAACTAAATTTGCACAGAGCCCACGTGAGCACTTAGTATGGTCTTTTCAGAACTCTGCCTCATGCTGATTACCGTGTTTGCAGAGGGTCTCCCGGGTCTCAGCCCAGCTCCCCAACACTGTGTATATATGTATCAACTCCACAGACTGATGTTAATATCTTCCATCTTTCAGATGTGCAGGCTGGGAGCTGTGGGTTGGCTTGCATAGGTTCAGACTGTTAGCAAATTACAGTGACAGACTTGCACCCAAGCCCATCCAATGCTCAAGAAAAAGCCTCCCATTTAGCTTTAAAGTTGTGATCTGTGAGTCAAGTGCAGAGTTCTATAGCCCTGAAATGATACCCTTTGTACCTCCGTCCCTCCCTCAATGGGTTCCAGACTTGTGTGCATGTCTCTAGTTCAGCATGTCCAACCCAAAACCTCACACTCCCTCCAATATCTTCAGTCTGTCCCACATTCCCCATCTCATGTAATAAAGCTGCCAAGCTGTTGGGACTGGAATCTTGGAGTCGATCTTAACGTGTGTATGTGTGTGTGTCGCCCACCAATTGCTCCAAATTTCTAAGCATCTTTCAGACTAAGTATGTCCCTCATCTCCAGCCTCCATCTACTATCTCTTACAATAGCTCTCTAGCCATTCTCTCATTAGAAAGATTTTTTTGGACACGAATGTGATTCTGTCTCCCCACTCCATAAATGACTCCCAGTTGTCCATCTATAAAAACGCAGATCCTCAGCATGCCACCCACTCGCAGCCCTTCCACACCTGTTCTAGCCTCCCTTCCCGCTGCTCTCCCACAACCTCCTTTGAGCCCCACCTCCTCACATCCACTCTCCTCCACTCACACCCACCTGCACCTTACCACCAGGTGTCCTGGACTCTTCCACTCGTCTGCACCTGTGCACGCAGCTCCCCTCTGCCACCGCTGTCCTGCCTCTCCATCTCCCCTGGGGGACTCCTGCGTATCCTCAGGACCCAACTAGAAAGTCACCTTCTTGGGGAAGCCTCTCCTCTGGCTTGAGGATGGAATTAGTTCCTCTCTATTTTGCTCCACTGTTATGGTGTTTATCATAATGAATTCTGGTCACCTGCGGTCCTTCTTAAAGGCTCTGCTTTTCTAAAAAGTGGTGATCACCTGTTATCCCCCATTGTATTCCCTCATGCCCAGTCCGGTGCCTTGTATGCAAAGACTACTCATTAAATGTCTGGCGAAGAAGTAAAGGAATGAAAATAAAACATGGCACCCAAGCTTTGGACACCAACCATGGATCTGCACTAACACAGGAGCTGTACCAGGGGCCACCGATGATGCCAGCGAGCTCCACAGGTGACTCAGAGGCGAATAAGCCTGCAACAGAGGGCAGACAGGAGGTTTAAAAGCTCCAAGAACGAAAAGTGGATGTCAGCAGACTCCCGCAATTGGCAGGCGTTTCCCTGAGGCAGCACTGTGTGTTCTGAGTAATTGAGGCAGTTCTGCCCATCTTGTAAATCAGTCTGAAAACAGCCACGTCCTCGCAGCAGTCTTGCAGGGAAAGAGGAGGAGGGCTTGGTTTGGAGGCCTTTCCCCTGTGGGGGGCGGGGGCGCAGATCAGAGCCAGGGTCTCGTTCAATTTTAACATGAATGCGTTATACACCTATTGAGCACCTGGCCTTTTGCTCTACACTCTGATGAAAACATTTTCAAGTATTTCATGGTTTCCCTTCACTCAGGAGCTTGCAGTCTCCTGGAAAAGCTAGTATGTGCACCTGAAATTATTAAAAAGTCACAAGACTGTGTATGATCAATCTTAGATTGTGTAAAATTAGTTGGGAGTAAAGAGGCAACTAAAAAATGAATGGAGGATGGTTGGATGGATAGAGGGAGATGGACGCATGGACAGCTGAATATTCTCCGGACTTAGAATTGCTTCAGGCTAATCAGATGCATGAGAAAAGTATAATGTTTCAAGATGTGACTCGTTCAACCCTCCAAGTAACACAATGATTTAGCCCAATTTACCCCATATTACTTTAAGCAATGATACTGATGAGTGATAGGGGAAGATTTTTGCAACATTGCTGGTATGGCTATTTTTTGGTCCCTAAATGACACCTTCTTTGCTTTGCATAAAATGCTAGTCCTGGCAGGAAGTACCAGCTACTCCTCATCACTTAGGAATGAAAATAAGAGGCAAACAGGAAGCCAGGTTTATTTTTTACCACAAGCCAGGCAAACTCCCACACTTATTCTGTGCATTTCCTCTGTTGGCTGTCATAAAGTGCAGCAAGAAAGTGACCCCTCCCTTTCTTCCAAGAACCTTACCGTCACCCTGATGGGTATGGAAGACAGCAGTAAAGCACAGCTAGGGACAGGTGCAGGAAAAAAATGCCACATTCTCCATCGAGGTGTTTCTGCAGCTCCCCTCGTGGGGGACGAGGTAGCCATTTAGCTAGACTAGCAAAGACAAGGTAGCATTTGATGCAAAGCTCTGAGAGAATGTGACTGCGTCACAGGGAGACCAAGCTGCTGCTGAAAATGGTTCTGTGCTGGAATGACTCGAAAGAAAACAATAGAACCTTCCGAGCAGTGGGATGAGCTCCCTATTTCTAAACCTTGCTCACCAGGGCTGGTAAGGTTCATCTTCAGAAGATGATTTTGCTCATTATTCCTCCACTGTATTTTCTTCAGCCCATGGAGACTCTTCTTGAGAGAGATTGAAACATGTGTACCTGTTCTAATTTAGACCGCTCTTTAAACTTCTATTTAAATTACTATTATTGTGCCTGTTCTTCATAATGATGCTCCTTGGTCGGCCAAAACGTCTCTGAGGTGTAGGCCTTTAATGAGGATCCGAGTCCAAGGGATATAATTTGAGCAGTCTACCACGAAGCATTCACCAGCTCAGCTGGGCCTTGTCCACACTTGCACTGAACTTCCCTTGCTCCCTTAAGATTTGCCCTGCTTGGTTCTTTTCCATTTCCCAATGCCACAGGCACTGGACGGTGTCTTTCTGCTTGGACCCATCTGTCTATTCTTCATGTAAAACAGCACCAAACACTAAACGGTAGATTGGAGAAGTATCCTTATTCATACGCACATAGATAAAAAAAAAATCATCATCAGTTTGTGCAGTGGAAAACAAAGTAACTTTCTAATGTAATCTCTGTCCACCTCACACCCGTTAGCTCAGCTACTAGTAAAAAACAAAACAGGGGCGCCTGGGTGGCTCAGTCATTCAGTGTCTGCCTTTGGCTCAGGTCATGATCCTGGAGTCCCAGGTTCGAGCCCCGCATCGGGCTCCCTGCTCTGCGGGAGGCCTGCTTCTCCCTCTCCCACTCCCCCTGCTTGTGTTCCCCCTCTAGCTGTGTTTCTCTCTGTCAAATAAATAAAATCTTAAACAAACAAACAAACAAACAAATCAATCAATCAAACAAAGCAGAAACCAGAAGATAGCAAGTGTAGATGAGGATGTAAAGAAACTAGAAATTTCACGCATTTTTTGAAAGAATGTAACATGACCCAGCCACTGGGGAAAGAGTTGAGTAGTTTTTCAACAAATTAAAAATAGAACTAACAATGCATGAAATAGACATAGAAGACTAAGAATACACATATCATGGTGAGCATTGAATAATGTGCAGAAATATTGAATGGTTATATTGCATACTGAAACCAATATAACATGGCATATTGATTCTACTTCAATAAAAGAATTAGAACTACCAGATAAGCCACTAATTTCACTTCCAGGTATTTATCTAAGAAAATGAAAATGCTAAATCAAAAAGATATATGTACCTTCATGTTCATTGCAGTTATTTACAATAACCAAGCTATGGAAACAACCTAAGTGACCATCAATGGACAAATGGATAAAGATCTATATCGATCTATCTATTGATCTACCTATCTATCTATAGAATAGAATATTATTTAGCCATAAAAAAGAATGAAATCTTGGGGTGTCTGAGTGGCTCAGTCAGTTAAGCCTACAATTCTTGATTTCAGCCCAAGTCATGATCTCAGGGTTGTGAGATCGAGCCCCACATTGGGCTCCATGCTGTGCATGGAGTCTGCTTGAGATTCTCTCTCTCCCTCTCCCTCTGTTCCTATCCCCCCACATGCACTCTCTCAATATCTCCAAGAAAAAAAAAAAGAATGAAATCTTGCTATTACAACAACATAAATGAACCTTGAGGGCATTGTGCCAAGGAAAATGTCACACACAAAAAAACAAATACCATATGATCTCGCTTATATATGGAATTTTTGGGGAAAACAAAAACAACAAAAAAAACCCAGGCTTGTAGATACAGAGAAAAGATGGGTGGTTGCCAGAGGCAGGAGATGAGGGATAGAAGACATAGATGACAGGAGTAAAAAGGCACAGGCTTCCAGTTATATAATAATTAAGTTATGAGGATCTAATGTTCAGCATAATGACTAAAGTTAATATCATATTGCATATTTTGAAGTTGCTAAGAGTAGATCTCGAAAGTGATCATCACAAGGAAAAACTGCAACTCTGTATAGGGACAGATGTTAACTAGACTTATTGTGGTGATCCCTTCACAATATGTACAAAAACCGAGCATATGTTGTATACTTGAAACTCAAGTTATATGTCAACTACACTTCAATAAAATAAATAAGGAAGTAGAGAATTCATTAATTTTGAAAAGATAGTCCTGGACCTCCAAACTCTGGAAATATCGGCATGGCCTGGGAACATTTCACAGAAAGGCGCTCTGGGTTTCCAGAGCCACTGTGCTTGTATAAAGATGTCAGCCCTGCCACAGAGTGGGAATGGAGATGATCCAATGCATACATCATTGCTATTCTGCCATCCCCAACTGGGATGGTTCTCTCTGTGCTTCTTTTTAAGGTAGAGAAGTTAGCATCTGGAAAATGAAGAGCTGTAGGCTTTAGGAAGGTTTACCAGCTATTCCTTTAAGTTTTTCAAAATCATATAGCCCGTATCCTTTTCCTTTCTGGACTAGCCAGTCTCTTCTCTTCTCTTCTCTCTCTTCTTTCTTTCTTTCTCTTTCTTTCTTTCTTTCTTTCTTTCTTTCTTTCCTTCCTTCCTTCCTTCCTTCTTTCTTTCTTTCTTTCTTTCTTTCTTTCTTTCTTTCTTTCTTTCTTTCTTTCTTTCTTTCTTTCTTTCTTCATGTCCCTGCTGAGGTTGCAAACACCACCTTCTAGAAGCCAAGGAAGATATCAATATGTTGTGATGACTGAATAAGAAATAAAGCAGTTTGCCTTGGAGTGAAAGAAAGTCAATGTGGGATCTGTTTAGCAACATTTAAAAATGAAAGTAGGGAAGGGGGAATGGAAGGCACATCCTTCAGCATTGATCCACTTTTCATTCTTGCCACTGTCCTGTTCGGAGATTAAAACACCCAGTGAAATATTTTGTTAGTTGAGAAAATATTCACCCCAGAATAAAATCTCCTCTTGAGAGTAGTTTGCTGTTTGCCTTTTGGTCCCCAAGATGCCAACCTTGCTTCTCAAACCAGAGGAAACATGGAGCAGGAAGACAATGGCCAGGCAGGGCTTGAACCCTAACTATTGTTTCCTCAGTTCGTATGGGTCTGTCCTTAACCACCGTTTCCTACTATTTGATAGATCACGGCTGTCGTGGCCCTTGTCTGGTCTTAATTTAAGAGAAGCAAATATGATCTATATATTCCATGTGTAGAGAATATTACTCATCAAAAAGAAAGAAATCTTGCCATGTGCACTGATGTGGAAGAAACTAGAGGGTAATATGCTAAGTGAAATAAGTCAATCAGAGAAAGACAAATACCATATGACTTCACTCATACATGGAATTTAAGAAACAAAACAGATGAACATGAGAAAGGGAAAGAAAAACAAAATAAGATAAAGACAGAGAGGGAGGGGCACCTGGGTGGCTCAGTCCGTTAAGCGGCTGCCTTTGGCTCAAGTCATGATCCTGGGGTCCTGGGATCGAGCCCTATGTTGCACTCCCTGCTCAGTGAGGAGTCTGCTTCTCCCTTTCCCTCTGCCTCTACCTCCCCCCACCCCGACCTTGTGCTCTCTCTCTCTCAAATAAATGAATAAAATCTTTTTTAAAAATCACACACACACACACACATACACACACACACACACACACACACACACACACACACAGGGACAAACCATAATAGACTTAATCATAGGAAACAAAGTGAACATTCCTGGAGGGGAGGTGGGGGAGTGACTGGCAGATGGGCATTAAGGAGGGCCCTGGGTGTTATACGCAACTGATGAATCACTAAACCCTACCTTGAAACTAATAATATATTATATGTTAAATAAATTGAATTTAAATAAAAAAATTTTTTTAAAGAGAAGCAAATAAGCCACAAATTCTTATGGGCAAAGGTAATTGTGATAGAACATGTTTTTCCCAAACAGTCTTCTCATCATTACCTTTGGATTCAAAAGGACTCCAGCTCAGCCATAGTTACCTCCCCAGAGTGGATCTCTGCATCCTCACCCTCTTGGCTTTCAATGGGCCATTTAATGTGGCCAAATAAAGAACTTCACACTTGTCTGTTTGAAGTCAGTTTCAATTCATAAGTTGATGGCTGAAGTTGCCTATTGTTTTTACATATACTTGTGTTGTGAGCTGGCCTAAGGGTCTCACACAACTTCTAAGTTTCTTCTGTAGGTAATGAGAGATGTTAAAGTTTGGAGTGGGGGAAGGTTTCACCGTTCTCTTCCAACTTTCCTATTAGGTCATAAGGAAAGAAAGTGTCAGACCAAATTCTTCCTCGTGCATGGGCATTTACTCAACACTTATTGGCTAGGGGACCCAAAACAGTTCATGCAATCTATGTTGTAGATTTAAATGAAGTCCCAGCTCTCTGCCTTTTGGGAGCCATGAATACCACCTTAATTAGAAAAGTTTTGGCCAAGACAATCACCACACCTTCCAGAAGCAACATTCAGCTACTCTCAGTTGGATTCAGGCACCCAGAACCTTTCAAGAGTCAGAGGCTGAACATAAGATCATTTAAGGACCCAGCCTCAGATGTTCACTCTAAAAGAACAGGCAACCACCTTGCAAGCTTCTCACACTCTGCTCATGGTAAGGAGTGCCTCCAAACAATGTTCTCCAACACACAAAACCCAAATACTTTCCTTTCTCCAATGAGAGCTCATTTGTAACAGTCCACATGCTAGTTACAAGCTATTCTTTTTACTGATAAAAGTAATTCTAACATCATTCTGTTATCTAGAAATTTCTATTGTTTTCAGCTATTCAGCCTGGAATTTGATCTAGAAGCCTTTGGAAACAAATACAACATCAAAGAAAGAGGAGCTATTCAGTTGGCTGCATGGATCCAAAACTCAGAAAACTAGCATATGGACTGCAAATTCCCACAAATAGAAGGTAATGGAAGGGAAAGGATGAGTTCCTCTAGGGAGGAAAATGTATTGAGCCCCAGGGCAGAACAACAGGCAAGATCAACACTCCTGGTCAGGGGAAGAGTGACCTGCAAAGGGCAAGGACTTTGGAAGAGTAAGGAGAGAGGAACAAATGTCCTTCAACTTGTTACATTAGCTCCAGGAAAGAATCTGCTTGGGGAAACTTACAAGCCAGAAATGAAAAATCGGAAGGGGATGCATTTAGAAAACTAGGGAAAGCTGAGTAGTGTTGAGACTGAGAAGCTCGCAAGACTGAATGAAGAGATTCAGATCAAGGCCTGGGTATGATGTAGGGAAAACTGTAGGGAGACTGGAGAGTTCAGGAAGCGGAGGCGTGCAATGGCGAGTGGGGAAGTGACATATGGAGAAGGAGAGAGAGACAGCTGACAATCAAACATGACAGTAGTACTCTGTTGGGGGGATGGAATCATAGCCAGGCTCTTGCCACAGGAAGTGAACCTGAACTGCAGATGAGAGCAAGCCCGAGGCATCCCAAATAGTCATTTTCTGCTAAAGCAGATCTTAAACTCAAGGGGGTGAATGATACCCTAGAATTGACACAATTTATGAACTTGGTAGGAAAAGCCCCTAACTCCGATATGCCCTCACTTCCTTTCAAAATGAAATTCCTTTGAATCGACTGAATTTAATTCACTGGGGTCTGCATCAACTGTATTAATAAGCTCACACTGATTGGGGAGTTTTGCTTTATTCACTTACAACCTACAGAGAATTAATAAACACAGATCTTCCTACAGTCTTCTTGCTACTTTTCTAGAAAGAAAAAAAACAGAAAAGAAAAATCCCCCTGCAAACAATCCTCATTGCATTTTGATGATGATCCTGAAACTTTCCCTCTGGTAACCAAAAGTAATTACACTCTGTCGGGGCAAAGGAATCTTTGTTTTCTAATTATGGAGCAGATGTTTTACAGAAGCGATTACTCCTGTGCCACCGTAAAAACTAATCTCACAAGTTGATCTTTGACTCAGGGAACAGCTGTGTGATTCTGCCAGCAATGTACCCTTAAAAAAAAAAGAAAGAAAGTAAAAAGAGTTGCCATTTATATGGACCCAAAGCATTTCAGAACTGCTTTCCCCAATTCCCTAGAATTCTGAGAATCCAGGGTTCAGGAGCAAGGGCCTGTCATGCTCCTTCTGTCAGAGGCAAGGATAGGGGAAATGACATATGGTATCTTGGCAGGAGAGGAATGTGATGAGCACACCTGTGTTAGATCTCAGGACCTGGGTACATCTCACGTGATGTCTGCCCCGTGTAGGTAGTGATAACATTCTACAGGAGGGCTCTGTGGAGTCATTCACTTAATGTTCAGCTTTGGCTAGCATCTACCTTCTCAGACACACTACAACTGCCTTGCTCAAAACCTTCAGTCGTTGCCCTACTGCCTGCTTTACAGGGGAGACAGAGACAGTCTGTGGGTGCACCTCAGACCCTTGTCCAGCACAGTTCCCATTCCTCCATGCTCCCACCAAGCTAAAGCACCCACCTTTTCTCTACCTTGTTTGGTTTTCCCACTTTACTGCCTCCCATCCTGGTGGACCTGCCCAGCTAGAGGCAGTCCCATTTTGCACAAGGCAAGTGTTTCTTTAATTCATATACCTTAGGAGCAATTATCCTGAGGGAACATCTACAAAGTTTGGAGTATATGTTCTCTAAACACATAAAGCTACAAGCAAAATAGTTCTTTCAGATGACTAGCTATCCATTTTCCCATGTTCCCTCATTATTTTGTCCAATTATTGAGTTTTTGTGAATGTATTTTCTGTATCAGGCTTAGCACCAGCACATAATAAAATTTAGATAATATTGTTATATAACATGTAAAGATTGTACATTATTAACAATTGTAAGTGTTAAAATAATAGCATAATAATTGCCACAATCATTCACAGAATTTCCAAACCATGCAAATAACAGATTGGTTTCTGAAATAATTACAGTAACGACATGGAAGAGTGAATAGTTGGCTTTACTGGTAAAAAAAAAAAAAAAGGCATTGACTTTTAGTAACAATTTGAATACAGTTTACTACCCATTCAGTCATACCCATTTAGAAATTATACAACAAGCTGTGTTTGTAATTTGAGGAATAAGAATAATTCCAAATTTTGTGCCATAAATGGGACATTATTAACATAATATTTTCAAATCCCCACAATTCAGATTCACAATAGAATAAAACAACTTTGAAATTTTCTTCCACTACTTTCTCCCTTTCTTCCCCCAACCATTTCTAACTGTTGAAATTTTACCAGTGTTTAAGGACAGGATCAAATATGACCTCATCTAAAAAGCAAAACAAAATTTGTCTTCATCTTCCCAGCATAATATGATCTGCTCGAGTCCAGGAACATTTGGACCTATATTACAGGACTATTTTATGGAACCATATCTGCTTTTCTTATGTTTTCCTATCCCCTCTTAGGTTGTTCCTTAAGGAGGTGATCTGTGCCTTACTTTTATAGCCCTTTTGAGATTCCAGTATGGCACTTGAAGAGCAAGCATTGAAGAAAGGTTTGCTTTTAGTTAAATCAGATTGTAAATCAGTCTTTATCACCTGTCTCCAATGACCTGGCCTCAAGGCTGATTCCTCCCATTCAACCACTCATACCTGAAAAATCAACTACTTTCCAAGAAAGTAAATTTAGCCCTGTATCTGTTTCCTGGGGGTGCCATAAGAAAGCACCAAACACCAGGTGGCTTAGAATAAAAGAAATGTATTCTTTCACAGTTCTGCAAGCCCAAAGACTAAGATCAAGGTTAGCAGGGTTGGTTCCTTCTGAGAACTGGGAAGAGAATTCATTCTATGCCTCTCTCTTAGCAACTGGTGGCCTGCTGGCAATTTTTGCCAATTCTTTGCTTCTGTGCCTCACCCTGATTTTGGCCTTTCATCTTTGCGTGGTCTTCTCCCTGTGTGTGTATCCCACTCCTGTCTGACCTCATCCTGAGTAACTATATCTGCAATGACCCTACTTCTAAATAAAGTCACATTCTGGGGTTCTGGAGGTTAGGACTTCAACATTTGAATTTTGTGGATGGAGAGGACACAATTCAACCTGTAATAGGCACCTCTCTATAAAAGAGCCAAAGGAAAAAACCTGAGCTCACTTTTGTTACCACTTATCACTAGCCTGCAAAAAGATGAAAATTCAAACTTTGAAGTACAGTTTCTACTGAATGTATTCTGCTTTTACACCATTGTAAAGTAAAAAAAATGGCCATTAAGTTGAACCATTATAAGTAGAGGACTGTCTACACATTGGCGTTGAGAAGTGGAATCCTTTATAATTGAACTAATTTGTTGAGTCCAGACTTGAATTATCAGAAGTGAAAGATCTAGAGGTTTCCTCGCCTCTTGACAAACAGAGCAGCCATTTGTCTTTTTAAAAATATTTTTTTTATTTATTTGACAGAGAGAAACACACCAGAGAGGGAACACAAGCAGGGGGAGTGAGAGAGGGAGAAGCAGGCTTCCCGCCGAGCAGGCAACCCAATGCGGGGCTTGATCCCGGGTCTCTGGGATCATGATCTGAGCCAAAGGCAGATGCTTAATGACTGAGCCACCCAGGCACCGTGGGGTTTTTTTGTTTTTTGTTTTTTGTTTTTTTTAAAGAAAGACCCAATTAAGCCTTGATGTAGAGATGATAGGATAAAATATTATTATTCCATCCATCATGTTCATAATCCCTTTTGCTCATTTGCATCTCTAAAGAACCAGATCAGACAAACTCCTGGCATTTTCTCAAACTCTGGTCTCTGGCATTTATCTCTTAATAAATTTCCAGAGGAGATGGTGGTGAAAAAGGAAGCAGGGGTTCATTCTGGGTCAGCTTCCACGGCAACGGACTGATGCTAGCATCGGAATTTTTCTTCTAATGGCGCCTTCAGAGGAAAGAGACTTGTGAAGGTGTCATGTCTGACCCCCATTTATTCTGAAAGGATACAAGACACTCAACAGAGAAGTTGCACAATTTAGTGTTTTGGGATTTTTTCGTTTCTTTCTTTTCTTGGCTTTGCTGGTTCCATTTTGTTAGGAGATTTCCAGTTTATTTCATCAAAGTAAATGTCCAAGGAGTCTACAGAATAATAAGACTCAAGAGTCTATTTGTAGCATCTCTTGTTAGGAAACTAGAAACAGTGGCACTGGAAAATCATTTGCCACACCAGAGGTTTTGTTCTCATAGTTCTGGTTGTCCAATTGTCACCATATTTACAAATGAGAGACTAGCCAACAGGAAGAACAAAGTCCTAATGTTTAAAAAGTGCAGATTTTAGGGATAACCCTCAAACCACAAAGTCAGAAGTATTAGGAATGGGAACTTGTATGTGCTTCTGATGATCTACGATTCCTTCCCACTTCTAAGAGCCCAGGATATTGCGATTTCTCCTGGAAGCAAACAAAAACAAGACCTGAAGAATAATCCAAAGGCAAAGTCTGTTGAAATCAGCTAAGTTCAGGGCTCCACACAAAACCAAAGAGTCTTGGGGAATATGCAAGAGAAAGAGCTACTAGATTTGCCACCGTCTATCGGAGAAATCAGACCTACTCACACAGTAAGATATTTTAGGACACGCAACACAGAATTGCATGCAACAGAAGAAAGAAAATCAGTCATGAATGCTAGAGCTCTGAGTGACAAAAGAATTGTGAGTTGAGAAAGGACCATTCCTTTCAAGAAAAGTAGTTTGGTTTTGATATTAGGAAACTGTAAATCTGCCTAATATTGACTGGGTAACAGTTACATATCAGAATCAATTATTTTCAGTCCAGAAACAGAAGCATGAGTATGCAAGCAAATTGTATATAATGCAGCATTTTTAAAGTGAAGAGAAAAAGAAACAGTATTTAATAAATGCATTGAGACTTTCTGTTCTGAAAAAAATGGATTAGATCCCTCCCTTGTGCCATACACACAAAAAAAGTTCCAGATAGATTACATACCTAGAGATAAATCACGAAACTACAAAAGCATTAGAAAAAAAGTAGAAAGATATTTTTATTGATTTAAGGCTAAATAGTGTGCCTGAGCAGGTATAAGACTGAGAAGGTGTAAACAGATGTGACGTATTTGACAACACAAAAATAGAAAATCTACACTATAAATGGCACCAAAAATAAGGTTAAAAATAAACAAACTGAGAGCAGCCAGAGAAAATATTTTTGGCTGTTACAATGGATGAAGAAATAATATCAAATATAGAGTTGCTGCAAATCCATAAGAAATGGGCAAACATCTCAACAGGAAACAAACAAAACTAGGTGAAAGGTAAGAACAGATTATAGGAAAAGAAACACAGATCATGAGCAAACATGAAAATACACTACACCTCATTTAAGCTCTAAAGAGATCAAAACAATTACAACAAATATTTAACAAATGTTGATAATAGCCACTTAAGAAAGAAAGCAAGACCAAATATACTCTCATATACTGTTGCTGTGATTGTAAACCCATAAATATTAATTAATTAATTAGCTAATTAACTAATGCCCATATACCTGGAACCCAAAATCCACTTCTAAGCATCTAGCCTAAGAAAATACCAGAAATAGTACTACAGAGATGTGTGTAGGAAGAAGGGAATATAAGATTCACTGCAAAGTTATTTATAATGGTGAAAAAAATTAGTGACATCTTCAAGTAGAATGCTTAGTCAAAGGGTAGGAAAGTTTTCAAGTTTCCTTTCTCTCTGATCTAATTCAAAATACTCTATACATTTTTAAAGTAGGATTTAGGATAAAATAAACAGTCCTAGAACTATTTGTTCAACAATATTACAGCCCTTTGGCTGCTCTCTAAGCTACCTGAGGGCAGGACCCATATGCCTCGCTCACACCCAACTGTCATTATGAATTGAGTGAGCCTTGTCAAGCTTGATCAGACACCAAGTTCTGCTGAAATAAATGTCTGGAGCTATTAAGGAAGTGTGAAATTCCTAAAAGGACCCTCCCTTGTCTAGCAAACATGGCATTAGGGTAGGAATGACAGGACCTGAGTGAAATGGCACCCCTAATCTACGTCACCTTGGATAAGTCTCCAAGGTGACCTCCCCGAACACTACTGAACATGTTTGCAAAATGGGGATGATGATGTCCGCCCTTTCCTAAGGACTACAGTGAGGATTACGGAAATAACCTGGGAGGTCGAGCTTTAGCTCTGTGTAGACCTGGAGTATTAGCAAGCATGAGTATTTCGTGAATAAAATGAAAATTAAAAGATACCCCTGGCAGCTGATGCTTACTTTAGCAGTTTCTTCGTGTTCTTAGAAACACTTACCATTTTACCCCCTCCCTGGCACAGAGACAGCAGCAGAACCAAGAGTTGGCAAGTCCTTCTGAGCTCTCAGGAAACAGGGTCATGATTCAGGACAGGAAACAAATGCTTGTTTTGTTTCATCTCAGACATGGCGCTGGGACTTTAACGTAAATCCGATCTTTACCTCCTGAGGATATGTGACAGATGCTTCACAAAGTGGAGGTCCAGCCTCCCATGTCCCTGTCCCCGCGCCTCTTATCTAGGGTGGTGAACCCTTGGAAGCCATTTTGCATGATGTGACATCACTTCCTGGCCCCAAACGATCGGTCTAGAAAGGCGCAGCTTGCCCAAGCTGGTCCAGTGAGGGTGCCTCTTCTTGGAACTTGCAAAAAGCCAGCCTCTCTGTGGATTGAGGCTGTTGATTTTAACTATGAAACAGTAGAACGACCTTCTTTTTTTTTTTTTTTTTTTTTTTTAGATTTTATTTATTTGACAGAGAGAAACACAGCCAAGAGGGAACACAAGCAAGGGGAGTGAGAGAGGGAGAAGCAGGCTTCCTACCATGCAGGGAGCCCGATGTGGGACTCGATCCCGGGTCTCCAGGATCATGTCCTGAGCCGAAGGCAGTTGCTTAACCAACTGAGCCACCCAGGCGTCCCAAGAACGACCTTCTTTATAGTTATTAACGTTGTATTTCCCAGACGCATGTCCTGACTCACAGGGTAGAATTTATCTGTAGAGGTAAGATGTAAATCAATCTGTTAGTTGTTCTGGCTTTAGTCCCTCTCCCTCTCCACCTCCCCACCCTGGCAAAACTCTTTGTAATCATGCACATAAAGAATGGGGTATAGTAATTCACAAAACATTAGTCCTCATCAGGAACAGTTTCCTCCACTGTTGTGCAAGTTTAAAAAAAAAAAAAAAAAGTTGGAGGGGGAGCTTTCTCATGCACTCCCCTCACCCTTCCCCAGCTATTGAAATTTTACAAACCAACAAAACCAGCTTGTGGTGGACAAAACAGCGTGCAGAAGACAGACACGGACAGATCACATCCTAGACCAA
>PITA01001970.1:108399-118444 GCA_004023965.1 Spilogale gracilis
CCCCTCCCCCCATAATTAGCCCAGAAGCCCGCTGGAGGGTGGAGTGGAAACATGAAGACAGGAGCAAGAGAAAAGTAAGGAAAGAAAGGAGACATCACCATCCCTGGTTGGCTGGTGGTTTTCTGCTCCGCCTTCCTTTTCTTCTTAAGTTAAGGGACACTCCAGCCATCAGATAAATTCTCCAGGATTGTGCTGAAGTTTCTAATGTTTATAACAACAACAAAAATGTCTGATTAATATTGATAGCTATTACTACCCACCTTTTTCAAGGAGGATGTTGAGGGTCCATGAAGGTAAGGAACATGTCCAAGGTCAAATGGTTCTCCAAATGGTTCTCTTCCCACATTTATCTAAGCCTGAAGTCCAAGTTCCTTCCTTTGGGCTGTTGTGGACAGGATGTGTCCCAGCCCGTGGCAGCCTGAATTATCAGGGTGTTTGGTCTTGCTAATTTCCTTCTTGGTTCTGGGCAAGAAGTTATCTCGTGAGACAATCTCGCTCGTTCCCTGCTTCTATGCTCCCTTAGGATTTATTTGTCTTCCTAATTTTTGTGCTCCAGACCAGAACCTCATTCCCAGCCACAGCCCTGAAATCTCTAGGTCATGACAGGTCAGTGAGAGAGGAAATTTGGGAAGGAGAGTTTTTGTACGTCTCTTCTGAGATTCAAGGCTAGAAAGGATGCCTGCTGTTTACCTTTGTATAATTTGATTGTGTACTTGAAGATTGACGAATTTCAGTCCCTCCTGTCTATCATAAGTCAACACACTCAATCTTCCCTCCCACCTTGCCTCTCGAACAGGCATTTCTCAAATGGAGAAAGTGGGCCCTGCCATTGAACAGAATTGATGCATTCAAATTTCCTTCGTTTCGGTAAAAAATAGGAGAACAAAAATATAATTGAATCCCACCCCAAATCCTACCATCTTAGCACTACCAGGCTTAAGAATTTGCTACATTTTCCCCATCTTTTTTCTTATTCATCTGTTTCATGTACAGTTGTTAGGAAGGTGTCTATTGAATTTTGTAATGTGCTTTTATTTTTTTTAATAGAATTATTTCACAGGCATTTTCTGTGTTGCTGCATGTTTTTTAGAAACATAAATTTAAGGAGAGGCAAATTTTACAGACACATGTTGCATCATTATGGCAAACATCTGCAGGGGGTTCTTTGATACCTTGAATGTAGCTCTCTTTTCTCCAAAGGTCAATATGCTTATTATTAGGGGCACCAGGGTGGCTCAGTCCTTAAGCATCTGTCTTCTGTTCAGGTCATGATCCTGGAGTCCCGGGATCAAGCCCCGCATCGGGCTCCCTGCTTGGCAGGAAGCCTGCTTCTCCCGCTCTCACTCCCCCTGCTTGTGTTCCCTCTCTAGCTGTGTTTCTCTCTGTCAAATAAATAAATAAAATCTTTTTTTTAAATATGCTTACTATTAGGAGTTGAGTCAAATAGTCCCTCTCCCCACTTCCTGGAAGCCAATGAGTGAGAACAGCTGTAGGCTCACAATGTTGTATACCTGTGAGCAAAATGCAAAGAATTAACGAGTATCTATAATGTGCCTGTTCTGATAGAGCCATAATCTCAGTGAGAGGCATATACAGCTTAAAACAAGGGGAAGTAATATGGGCTGTCCGCCCCAGACTATGGTTGCGATGTGGTTCAACCATTTAGAACTCTGTAAGCACCTCGTCCCAATTACATCACCATAAATTTTGTCCAACTTTAACAATAATAGTGATAATTTGGAAATAATCTTATTTCCCATTAAATTTACACTAGTTTACACTAGAATTCCACTAAAAAGTGAAGTTCCATATAAACAGTGATTTTTTTTTTAATGATTCCCACTCCTCTATTTCTGTAGCCTCTTCCTCCCATGGTTTATTTAAAAGTGTATTTAATATTTTTGTTATTGATTTTTTTCTTTTTAAATCAATTTTATTTAGGTATAATTCCATACCATACAACAGACACATTTTAATACACAGTTTAGTGAGTTGAAAAATGTGAACATTTACATAACCACCACGATTAACATACAGACCATTTCCTTCCCTCGAAAATATTCTCCGTCTCTACCTTTAGCCCCAGACAACCACTGAACTGCTTTCCATCACTATAAGACTAGTTTCATTCGCCAGAGGATTTCACATGGATAAAGTCATCTACTCTTGACCTTCTGTCATGCATCACAATGTTTTTGAGACACAGTCACATTATTACATGGATCAGTAGCTAGCTTGTTTCTTTTTATCACTGAAGGAATATGTTATTGAACGGATATGTCACAATCTGCCCATTCACTGATGAACATCTGGGTTGTTTCCAGTTTTTTGTTCTTATAAATAAAATTACAATAAACATCTCTCTGTACAAAGGGTCCCAAACTTATGATCGTTTGACTTATGGTTTTCAGACTTTACCATGGAGCAAAAGTGATACGTATTCAATAGAAACTGTACTTTGAATTTTGAATTTGGGTCTTTTCCCAGGTTAACAATATGAGGTCTCATCCTCTCTATGATACTGAGTGATGAAGTGAGCTGCAACAGCCCGTCAACCCAGCAATCAGGAGAGTAAACAACCAATATATGGACAACTATTCTATTCCCCAGGACCATTCTGTTTTTCATTCTGAGTATAAGTATTCAATAAGTTACATGATCTAAAATAGATTTTATGTTAGATTACTTTGCCCAACTGTAGGCTAATGGAAGTATTCTGAGCATGTTCAGGTAGGCTAGGCTAAGCTACGATATTCAGTAGATTAGGTGTATTAAATGCTTTCTCAACTTAATGATATTTTCAACTCACACTGATTTTATTGGGATATAGCTCCATCGTAAGTCAAGGAAGATCTCCAATCATTTTTGTGGATGTATGTTTTCATTTCTTTTATGTACATACCTAGGAATGAAACATATGATAAATGTATAAGCTTTATAAGAAACTTAATATCCAAAATATATAAAGAACTTATACAGCTGAACATCAAAAAAATCTTATTAAAAAAATGGGCAGAGGTCTTAAATAGACATTTTTCCAAAGAAGACATAGAGATGACCAACAGGTACCTGTAAGATATTCAACATCACTGATCATCAGGGAAATGCAAGTCAAAACCACAGTCGGATGTCCTTTTACACCTGTCACAATGGCTAACACCAAAAACCCAAGAAATAAGTAAGTGTTGGCAAGGATGCAGAGAAAAAGGAACCCTTGGGGGCACCTGGGTGGTTCAGTGGGTTAAAGCCTCTTCCCTCAGCTCAGGTCATGATCTCAGGGTCCTGGGTTTGAGGCCGCATCAGGCTCTCTGCTCAGCAGGGAGCCTGCTTCCTTCTCTCTCTCTGCCTGCCTCTCTGCCTACTTGTGATCTCTCTCTCTGTCAAATAAATAACTAAAAATATTTTTTAAAAAAAAGAAAGGGGCGCCTGGGTGGCTCAGTTGGTTGGGCGACTGCCTTTGGCTCAGGTCATGATCCCGGAGACCCGGGATCGAGCCCCACATTGGGCTCCCTGCTCAGCGGGAAGCCTGCTTCTCCCTCTCTCACTCCCCCTGCTTGTGTTCCCTCTCTAGCTGTGTTTCTCTCTGTCAAATAAATAAAATCTTAAAAAAAAAAAAAAAAGGAACCCTTGGGCACTATTTGGTGGGGATGCAAATTGGTGCAGCCACTGTGGAAAACAGTATGGAGGCTTCTCAAAAAATTAAAACTAGAATTACCATATGATCCAGTAATTCTACTACTGGATACTTACACCCAAAAAACAAAAACACTAGTTCAGAAAGATATACACACCCCTACAACAATATCGATAATAGCCAAGGTATGAAAGCAAACCAAGTGTCTACCATAGAAAAAGGAATATAGAAGATGTAGTTATATACAAAGGATTATTACTCAGCCATAAAAAAAAAAGAATGAGATTTTTGCCATTTGCGACAACATGGGTGGGTGTAGAGGGTATAATGCTAAGAATAATATATCAATCTGAGAAAGACAAACACCACATGATTTCACTCATATGTGGAATTTAAGACACAAAACAAATGAACAAAAAAAGAAAAAAGGAACAGTCAGAACTTTTACTACAAAGAACAAATTGTTGGTTGCCAGAGGGAGGTGGGGGGGGCAAGGAGTGAAAGAGACAAAGGGAAAAATTCAATGAAAAAGAAAAAAGAGAAAGAGAAGGACTGTTCAACTTTTTTTCAAAAGAGTTTCTACAATTTTACATTCCCAGCAGTGATAAATTAGCTTCTAAATTTTCTGCATCCCCACCATTTGCTAGTGTTAGCCTTTTTAATTTTAGCCATCTTAGTGGTTTTAATTTGCATTTATCTATGACTAATGATGTTTAACATCACTTTATTGCTTTATTGCTTTTTTACCATTATGGTATCTTCTTTTATAAAGTATCCATTCAGGGACGCCTGGGTGGCTCAGTTGGTTAAGCGACTGCCTTCAGCTCAGGTCATGATCCCGGAGACCCGGGATCGAGTCCCACATCGGGCTCCCTGCTTGGCGGGAAGCCTGCTTCTCCCTCTCTCACTCCCCCAGCTTGTGTTCCCTCTCTGGCTGTGTTTCTCTCTGTCAAATAAATAAAATCTTAAAAAAAATAAAGTATCCATTCAAATCTTCTGCCTAATTTTATTGGGTTATTGTCCTTTTACCATTGAGCCATAGAGAGTCTTTTATTCTTAACAGAAATCCTTTGTCATGTGTGTGTATTGTCAGTATTTTCTCTGAGTCTATGGTCTGCCTCTTTGTTTTCCTAACATTGTCTTTTGAGTTAAAATTTTTTAATTTTGATAAAGTCCAATATATTCACTTATTTTTGATTAGTGCCCTTTTTATCCCAAGAAAACTTTGTTTACCCTAAGGCCATGAAGATTTTCTGCCATGGATACTTCTAGAATTTTATAGTTTGGGCTTTTACCTGTAGGTCTAAGATTTATTTTGGATTAATTTTTATATAAGATGTGATGTACTGGGTGGGGTTCACTTCTTGCATATGCATGTCTAGTTAGTCCAGCATCATTTGTTGTTGATGATTTTTAATTTTACTGAATTTTGTTTAGAAGTCAAACATTGATTTGCATCTTAAATTTGGTGAGACTTCCTTTATGTTTCCACATATAATCCATTTTTATTGTGCAGTTGAAATAAATGTGTATTCTTTCGTTGTTGACCACATGTTATCTACAGTCCTTAGATCAAGTTTATTAATTGTGTTTTTCACATTCTGTATATTGATGCTGGTTTTCTTTATTAACTTATTTTATCAGCCGCTGAGACAGATATGTTAAAATATTCCAATTGTGGTTCTGTCCCTATTTGCCTTATACATACACTTTCCAACCACATTATATTTTATTTTTTATCATGAAAATTATACTGCCTTACATATTTTGATGACATATTATCAACTGCATACAAACTTAGAATTCTTATATCACCTGCTTCTCCCTCTCCCTCTCCCTCTGCCCCTGCACCTGCTTGTGCTTGCTCTCTCTCTTTCAAATGGATGAATAAAATCTTAAAAAAAAATTCAAGAAGTTTGGATAGAGGTAAATTTCCTTATACTATTACACAAAGATATATCTTCTGCCATATCAGATGATATTGATATCATAATCTCTATGATGTTTATTTTGTTTTGTCTAAGAGTAGGCTAGAAAGAAAAAAGCAAAGGTGGAAGAAAGGGTGAGGGGAACATACAAAAGGTGGAGTAGGGTCTAGACGTGGGAAGAGGGCCTCCATGGAGACATCCCAAGAGATTAGCTGGGTGACATAATAGCAACGAATCTGGGAGCCTGGGTGGCTCAGAGGGTTAAGTCCTAAGTTCGAGCCCTGCATCGGGCTCTCTGCTCAGCAGGGAGCCTGCGTCCTCCTCTCTTTCTGCCTGCCTCTCTGCCTACTTGTGATCTCTCTCTCTCTGTCAAATAAATAAATAAAATCTTTAAAAAAATTAGCAACCAATCTGTTGGAACTCAGAGGTTGGTAAATGTTTATCATTCCCAAGCTTAGGTTCCTGGATAAAAGGAGTTTAGAAATTTAGAGCAGAGACCCAAAAACCATACTAGTGACAACAGACTGAGACTCATCCATATATAGGAACTTTATAATGATAAACCTCAGTTTAGAGCCCTAGAAATTTCACCAGCCCCTGCTCATGGACTTTTGGAAACTTGTCTATCGCTTTGCAGCTTGTAAATATCCAGCCTCAATTTATATAAATGAGCTGCATGTTTCAGGTGAGAATATCCTTTCCTTTACCAACTGTGAGCCATGTGTCTTACTTTTTGGTTATGATTCCAGCTGTGATTCCACAAATATGGCCTAACCTAGTCTTTCAACAACAAGCATTTGGGAATAGTTTATAAGTTGCATCAAGTCTCATATATTAAAACCCGGGTCTTAGGGTTTCTAAATCAACATGTTCAAAATGAAGTGGGTTACCACCACAATTTCTTTTTTTTTTAAGATTTATTTATTTATTTAATTTTTTAAAAAAAGATTTTATTTATTTGATAGGGAGAAACACAGCCAGAGAGGGAACACAAGCAGGGGAAGTGAGAGAGGGAGAAACAGGCTTCCCGCCGAGCAGGGAGCCCGATGTGGGGCTCGATCCCAGAGTCCTGAGCCAAAGGCAGACGCTTAACATCTGAGCCACCCAGGTGCTCTAAAGATTTATTTATTTGACAGAGAGAGACACAGCGAGAGAGGGAACACAAGCAGGGAGAGTGGGAGAGGGAGAAGCAGGCTTCCCACTTAGAGGGAGCCCAGTGCGGGGATCCATCCCGGGACTCCAGGATCATGACCTGAGCTGAAGGCAGATGCTTAACCAACTGAGCCACCAGGTGCCCCACAGCATAATTTCTATGGTAGGAGGAGTGATGGCACTCCCCACGTCAGTGGCTATGCCTACTTGTCGGTCTTAAGCATCGTTCAATAGAGATCTTTGTCTCTCTTGGATTTTTTTCCATCTTCATAAAGAGGCCCAAAGGACCTCCTGGAAGATAACTAAATGGAGGAACTTTTCAGAAAACCAGGGCCGTGTGTGTGATTCCAGCACTTACCACCTGTTCTGTGCTTGCAACAGGCCGAGCACTCATACCAAGCTCCGCGCAGACATTACGGTATCGCATTCAAACTTTCAAACAGTCCCATCACATTTGAAAAAACGGCAAGGTAGAGTAGCTTGCTCAAAGTCTACTTTATAAGAAGCACCAGGACCAGAATCAAATGTAGGTTTTTTCCACTCCAAAGCCAACACCCTTAACCACCATGCTGTAGTACTCGGTGAAGCAAACTTGGTACTGGTATTACCTCAATCGCTGCCTCATTGCCACTAGTTTATCACCCTTGCTGCAAATTCACATAGGCTAGGCCGGTTAGTATAAACTGCATTTTCCAAGCCATGACCCTACGAAGTTCTCGGTGTGCTCTGCTATCCTCCTTCCTCCTCCAGCTTTGGGTCTCCCTCCACATGGGACTTCATATTTCTTTGGCAGACAGTGGTTGAATCTGAATAGGAAAGAACAACTATGAGGATTAGCTTTTAGGGGAATGATGGCATCATTAAAACATGGCCAGGGTGGGAAAAGAGTCCAAAAACACCTAGATCTATACAGATTGGACAGCATTCTTCTAGGGCATTCTATTTTGTAACAAGGTCATCTATTTCAAATTGAACCCGTGCTTTCTCTTTGGTGGCCCTTGTCTCATTTTTTTGACAGCAAAGCTCCTTTATGCTTATTGGTTCAGGGGATGATGTACACAAAGAAATAGTAGGAAAAAAATAATATTTTCCTGGCTCTAATGTTTTAAAAGTCTAGGCCCAGAAAGGATTCTCAGCTTAGATAAAATATTTGTTGGAAATCTTGAATACAAGCAAAGCCATGTAGGAAGCATACGAATGGGAACAAGGAAGTCTCTGTGGTGACATAGGAAGAAATCCCAAGTCATCTGCAATTAAATGTTTTCCACACTGGTGACTTGGGGGCTTGAAATGGAAATGAGACTGAATTTCAAAAATATAAGTTGTTCTTCTGGTACACTGAGGCTTCTGGGCTGAGAGTCACACCTACGACGATTTCCTACAGTTGAATGCAGACCAGGAGAGCGCCACCGGCAGACTCCAGTCTCAAAGGAGACCCTGGGCAAAGATCAAAAGGAAGAGTTTACAGGCCACTGATTTAGGAGATTTCTGGACAGCAAGAGGGACAGGCCATGCTTTCCTGCCAAGTCAGCTCATATGAAAGGACAATTTGTCTTTATAGACATCACAGAGCAGGGACGTCAAACAATTTCGAAACACTTCTACTTAGGAAAAGGGCCAAAATGTTACATAAAGTTAAAAACCAGTTTGCAGCCCAAGACCAATGCTGAACCCTCTCCAAGTGTGCTAGGAACCCTCCTTCGCTGAAAAGAGAGGGCTATGCCTTGGTGCCCCGTCAATCTGAGGCCATTGTTGGCTTTTCTCTTGGAGAGATGCTAACTATGCTCCCTTTTTAGCCAACAAATGAAGGAAGGGAGAAATCCATAGAGGCATATGTGCTGAATCTGGGTCCCCACCGATTGCCAAATATCTCGTTTCCCTGCCAGGAATTTGTATCCAACTTTGTGCACAGGCCGAGCTCAGCTGATGCCACGGAGACAGTGTAAGTGAAGAAAGGGCAAGAACCATGCCTCCTGCAAAAACAAAAGGTTCTTTCTATCCCAAGTGTGGTCCAAGGGCCTACTGGAACAACGGTCACCCGGGAGCTTGTTAGAAATGTGGGATCTCCGGCCCCACCTCAAGGTGGAGCGAAAATGCCCCAAGAGGATCTTGAGGACAGTGAAAGTAGTCTGTGTAATATTATAATGAGGGGGTCTGTGTAATTAGACATTGGGCCAAACCCGTAAATGCACAACACCAAGAATGAACCCTAAGGTAAATTATGGATTCTGGGTAATGATGATGGGTCAGTGTGGGTTTATCAGGTGTAAGAATGGACCCCTCTAGGGAGGGGATGTTGAGAGGCCCTGTGTTGGTAGAGGGGCTGGGGTGGGGGGGGTCGGGGAGGGGCGGGGTTACAGAAAATCTCTGTGCCTTCCTCTCAGTTTGCTTTAAGCCCAAAACTTCTCTAAAAATATGAAGTCTTAAAAAATAAGTGAGACCCCCCCCCAACTGCTCCAGCAGGAGGGATGTGTCATGGTGGGAGTTGTCTAGAATCATATAATGAGCCTAGAGAACAGGGCGGGTTCCAGAGTTCTTCTGCCTGGGTTCAAATCCTGCTGTCTTATTAGCTCTAGACTCTTATAGCTCTAGACCCTTAAGCAAAGTGCTCTCTGGGCCTCCATATCCTCATCTGTAAAATGGGGACAATGATAATCATAACGGAATTTAGTTCCCAGGGCTGTTGTAAGGATTCGATGAAACCACATACATAAAACATTTAGAGGAGCGCTCCGCACAGCTCGCCCTCGGTAGATGGTAGCTTTTTACTATTTTTAAGAAGTGTTTGCGTTTTTGGGTATCTCACAAGGGCGTTGAAATCATCTTGGAAATTCCTTCCATGTTCTTCCTTTTCAGCTGCAGGAGACACAGCGAGTGATTTTAACCGCTTCTGACAGGTGCATGCTAAATGGTGGCTAGTGTAGCCCGTCGCAGGGAGGAACCGCATAAATCACTGTTCCCAAACTTTATTCATTCTAGAAACATCTTCACTCTTCCAAAAAAAAAAAAATTCCATATACAACCCTTACATATTATTTTTACTTAAACCAATTTACAACAAATTTGTTTTTTAAAAGCTACATCACAAGCAATAAATATTGTCTATGAAATCAGTAGTTTGATGCGCTTGTATTTTTTTTTTCCTAATACACATTAAAGTGAACCTGTAACTATGGAAATAAAAACATTCACAGATGCATAGAAACATTCTTTGCAGCTCCAGGAAGCCTCCTCATTCCAACATTTGCATCTTATTACCTCTCAGCTGCAGTTCTAAATGTTTTGACATTAAATCTCTCCACCCAAGTGATTTGAGCAAAACCTTTTGGCT
>PITA01001970.1:118544-138357 GCA_004023965.1 Spilogale gracilis
ACACACACACACACACACACACACACACACACACACACAGCCTGGAGGTGACTGCGCTGTCTGACTGAGCCCCTATTCCAAGCCTCCCTGCTAAGGACTTCTGTCTTGTTCCTGTGATGGTTAAAGCCCCCCTTCCTTTCATATCGGTATGATTGTTAGGTTTGTACTACAGAGCTAGAAGTAACTATTTCTAAATGTCATGGCTTTCGTGCTGCAGCTTCCCAGTGTTGAAGGGCCTCAATTTCATTCAAAGCCATCAAGGTTTTACTCACATAACCAAAGCAAGGGCTTGGTTTTCCTGCCATCCTACTTGTTGCAAAGCACATTTCAAAGGAGGAACCTCGTGGGCCAGATTCCATTCTCCTTAAACATGCAAAGCTACTACAAAAGGAATGTGTGAGCTAACTCCCAGGAGTGACAGCCTTGAGCTCAATTATTCATTTTCCCTGTGTTTTTCCCTCCATATTCTAGTGATTCTTGACAATATCAATTAATGGCTAAAGAAGGAGAGCGAATCAACGCATCTCTCTGCTCTGCTTTACTGCAAACATGATAATGTTCTTGGACGTTTTGTTATCAACATTCAGTTCAATTCGGTAAATATTTTTTAAGGGTTCCAGCAAGCCACAAGTGCTAACTGAATCAAGAGTTCAAGACCTAAATGTGGCATCTTACAGTCCTCTCAACAAAGAGACGTCTTCTCAATAGGCTCACTCAACAAAAAAATGTTGTCCACTTGTGTTTAACCAAATCATGCTTTCTCAAGGGGCATATTTGCCCTTAAGAACCACAAAAAAATGGTTCTTAGAGACAAAAAAAATACCTTAGATACTACAATGTTCAACTCCACTGCCACAAAATCTTATTATTTGGCTCTTGTTTTGTCCCATCAGGAAGAAATTTAATTTATTTTTATTTTAATTAATCTAAGTCATTAATATTAACTTAGGGGTTTTTTGAGGTGGGTTTTTTTTTTAAGATTTTATTTATTTGACAGAGAGCACCACAGCTAGAGAGGGAACACAAGCAGGGGGAGTCTTAGCGGGAGAAGCAGGCTTCCTGCTGAGCAGGGAGCCTGATGCAGGGCTCAACCCCAGGACCCTGGGATCATGACCTGGGCTGAAGCCAGATGCTTAACTGACTGAGCCACCCAGGCATCTTAAATTTACTAATTTTGTTTAACTTAATTTTCTCTTAGTAGGGATAATAATGAAAAAATGGTGGAGAAGCAGTGATATAAATGGAACTATATTTCAAATATGCTTCTCCTTTGATGAACTAATTCCACTTCTATTATCTCTCCTAGAGAAAGAGTCCCCCAAAGAGACATGTATACGAAGTTGCTGACTGCCTTCTCTTTTTTAATAGTGGAACAACCTAACTATCCATCAGCTGGAAATGCTTAAATAAACAATGGTACGTCTGTGTTCAGAGATACTCCATATCCATTAAGGGGAATGAGGTTAAGTCTGGAAATGGAGAAAAAAACCATCAGAGGCCACCATGTCATAGGACTGGGTAGAAAAAGAAGTCTGCAAAATAAATATGAGGATCACATTTATATTAAAGCCAACACACAACAGAACTACGTGTCTGTCTATGCGTGTGTTAGTTATATAGGTAAATACAAAAGAAAACAAGCCGACGGGTACACACCAAAATCAAAAAACCAATTACTCTGGTGGATGTGATGGTGGAAAGCCCATTGGAGAACAGGAGGTTCTTTTTAGTTTATCTCTTCCTATGTGCTTGTTTTTGTATTTATTCCAAGAACGAGTCACAAATAACTTGTAGAAATAAGAATAGTAAGTACAGATTTATCCAAAATAAACCCTGACCCCTGAAGAAAAGATGTCACTTTATTCCTAATAAAGAAGGAAATCAAGAACCTGTGTGCTCCAGTTAAAGTTTTATCTTTTTATTTTAGTCAAATTATAGAAAAATGACACAAAGTGATGGCAAATCTTTGAAACAAATCACTAAGTTTTGAGGTAACAGAACTCAAAAAGTGAAGAGATCAATTTTATTATATAAAAATAAAACAGTGATGGGCAAGATTTCTGGAAGCTGCTTTGTCCACACGTATCAAAATGTGGACGAGCATATCTTTTAATCAGCAGTCACAAGCCTAGCAATTATACAAGAATGTTTATTGCTGCATCCTTTACAGGAGAGAAAAATCAGACGTCCCTTAAAAGTCCATTAGTAGGGGGTTAGATAAGTAAAATATGGCAAATACATACAAAGGAGTATTTTGCATTCATTCCCAATGGTGGTCTCTATTAACATGGAAAGTGATCAATAAGCTTATTGTATCAAAAAGTAAGTTATAGAAACACACAAAGAGAAAGATACTATTTACATAAATATTTATAACTGCTGTGGTGATTGGCAAAAGGGCTCATTTCCTCAACATTATACTCCCTGCTTAGGACTGCCTGATGATACAGTAGCTCTTTTCCCCCAGAGTGAGAAATCTAAGCCAATAAGGCAGCCCCCACAATGTTTGAATGACCTAGCCTTTGAAGCCATGCGCTATCGTTTCTGGGATGTCCTATTAGCAGGGGACATCATAGGGGATACATAAGGGAATGAAAGCCAGGAGGCAGGAATCACTGGGAAACCTCTTGAATACTGGCTACCACAGGAATATATTTTTTCTGAGTTTCTCTAAATCCCATTGAGGTAAAATGGGACAAAAATAAAGTAACTATGGCATGGTGTGGAGAATTCTACATGTATTACTGTTCTTCATCAGATCTAAAATGACATCATACTAAAGCGCATACCATTATTTTCTATGCCTGTTAAAAATAATTAAGACGTTAGCAAGAAAACTATGAGATGAACTTTTACCATCTACCTATTGAAAGAGCTGCTTTAGACTTACAATTTAGCAATTGTTTACCATATATCACATGTCTTAATGAGGAAAAAAATATGAGAGATATCAAACATTTGAAGCCTGAATGTTCTAAACTGATTTTCAAGTTAGAGTCGTCAATGTCCACATTTTTCCACACAAAATCACCCTTCACGCTATCAACAATTCTCCCTCTGGGCTATTCTTTTAACACTGACACCCATTCTGCAAGTTTTGATGTTGATGCTGTTTTGATCTTGCTACAATCAGTCACAATAGCCTCTCATTGCTTTGACATGTCTTTCATCTGCATCGGTGGAATTTCACGATTTCTCCTGCTTTCAATTGCATTACGTGACATGGGATAAGAAAGCCTACTGCACATACTTGAGGGGAAAAAAGTAATATGCTTTTATCTAATTCTGAATATCTTTTTAGGTCTCGTGACCCAGTCCTTTTTTGCAAGAAAAAATATGGCGCTGTGGTCTTTCTCCAATGATGAATACTTGCTGAATAAATATCAAACTTACGTTCACCTTATCTGGCAGGAATTGCATGTGCATCGCTGGTTGAAGAGATGTGAAGCCATGAACAATAATGATATATACTGTCCCATCCGAACTTCCCAATGGCCGCATGGACTACTTGCTATTTTTATGAATGAAGATGCTGGAATTTAAGGAGAGAAGGTAGCTTGTCCAGGGTCACACAATCATTAAGTTAGATGGATATTCAACCCATCTGCCTTCTAGCACTTCCCAAAAAGAGACAGGCATCCCCATCACTGGCATCATGGTCAACATGGTCATTGTTGTCATCACCATCGTTCTTATCGTCCTCACCATCGCCATCATCACTGTGACCATCATCACCACCTTCTCCGTCGTCATTAGCAACAGCATTTACTGAGAATATACCTTCTATGTGCTAAGAGCTTACTATGTGCTAAGGGCTTTATGGAGTTTGCCTCATGACTGCTTTCATTCTCCAAACATTGGTAGTGAGGCTTAAGTAACTCACTCAAAATTATTCAGCTGAGGCCTGAAATTCATACCCAGGCCATCAGACTCTAGAAACCACACTCTTCACTACTATGATATTAGGTACAGGAAACACCAAACTCTAGGCACTCAATAAATGATGCATCTACAGGTTCCCAGCCCCGTGATGGTGTGTAGACATTGTAACAACAATGATAGCAGCTCATATTTATTGAATGATGACTATGTACTAGGCATTACGCTAAGTGCTTCACACAATTTATCTCTTTTGGTCCTCATATTAGATGTAGGAGGTAGGCACTATTTTTATCTTCATTTCACAGGTGAAGAGATTGAGAATTGGACAAATTAAGAACATGTCCAAGGTCATACAACCAGTGAATGACTCAGCAATAGTTCAGGCTCAACAGGAGCTGATTCCAAAGCCCATGTTCTTAAGTCCTGCACAATATTGCCTCCTACAAGAAGCATTAGGAGTGAATCCGTTTTCGGTAATTTGTTAACAGTAATCTGTTTTCAGTAATATTGCTTGAACACAATACTACATGCTATGTGGTATGCTGAGTCAGTGGATTCAGTAAAGGATAAGAGAAACATGGACCCTCCCTTCAAGGAAATGGCAATCTAGATGAAACACCGACAAAAGTGAGAATTATGAAGACCACCTACAAAGATGGTGCGAGAACACTCACATTTACATTCTACCCTTCCCAAAACTCCACTAAGAAGACAATGGGGTTATGATGATGAAACTAATGTTTATCACTGTGTGGGTCGTGGATCTGAGCATTTTACATGTATTATAACATTTTAGACCCTGTAACAAGTGTCCAAAGTCATAGTAAGTTTGTGGCACAGTGAGAATAAGAATCCAGAGCTTCTGCTTTTGCGCACCTCTTTACACAGAAAAGGAATAAAAATATAAATTCTCTAGGACAGAGACTCCAGGAGAAGGAATATCCATGAATGGAGAGAAAAACAAAGTCGTACAGAATGGAAAGCCAGCGACACCTGATATCACAGAGTGTGGGAGGGGGATGCAAGGAGTAACCCTGGAGATAAGACGGAAGTCAATATTCATAACAGTCAAAACCCTCACCTGCTCCCTCTTCTCTTAGGTACGGAAGGACAGAAGCCAGGCAATGACCCTCTCTCTATTCCAAGGAGACATTAGCAGGGAAACTTACCAAGCTCTCATGTCTCCTTCCAGTTGGCAATGTGACACACTCTTGGCCTTTCCCAATCTCTCATTTGATCCTCCCACAGAGCAGGAATGGTAAATCGAGGAAGAAGAACTGGCTAGACTTTGTTCAGCTCCACTCTTTCCTCTTGGAGGAGTCTGTCCAACAGAGAGAGTGTTTTCTCCTGCTCTTCCCCAGTGTAAGTCTTGATGAGAGGAGGTCTGTCTCAGTCCAGTGTTGTCCATGACTGAGCACAGAAGTCTACAAATCTGGGGTTGAGTCCACTTGGCTCTCACTCTAAGCCATATCCCTACCCAAGCATCCAATAGTTTAACAAAAGTGGTCTTTTAATCTCACATCTACCTAACTTTTTTGCCTTATTTCTCAATAGGCCCAGAAGTTGTTCTGATTATGAAAACGAGAGAGAGAGAAGGAAAACAGGGATAGAGACAGAGACAGAGGGAATGGAGAAAGGATGGGAAAAGTAGGGAAAGAGAGAAGGGAGGGAGGGAGGGAGGGAGAGAGAATGGAAGGAAGGAAAACAGAGAGTTCAGGATTTTTTAAATGCTAAATGACATTCTTAGAGAGCTATGAGAAGAGAATGTACCCATAAAACAAGAATTTGTTTATCAGAGAGCAAAGAAGTAAACATAAAATACCCCAAATAAAAATTTCCATGAATGAACTTGAAGATAAAGTTCATCATAATATGTTTTCCAGGAAAAAAAAAAAAAAAAACAACTGAAATAAGGAGTTGAAAAATATTGGGTGGAGAGGGAAGAGGCATGAGAGAAAAGATCAGTCCAGCAGGTCTAACAGCCAAATAATGGGAACATGAGTTCTAATTCCAAACAGGAAACAACAAATAGAAAAATATATATTTACGACAGCGAAAGGAACGTCTTGTGTGAAACACCGTACTAGGGGCCCAGCATCAGAAGCAAAAAGAGACCTATATCCAGGCACATCATCACAGGATTTTACAAATCAGGGGTAAAGAGCCAGAGAGGGCCTCCCTGCCAACAGGGCCTCCCCCAAAGCATGGTGGAAATCAGGTGTTGAGGTTAAGACCGTGAACTTTCTAAATCTTCATATCTTCAGACCCCTTGATTCTCTGCCACATCTATTTTGCCAATTTCAAGCCGAATAAAGCCAACCATCTGTTTTTTTCTCTTCCTGTTCCCAGACTGCCAAATACGGCCAGAGGGAATTCTAAAACCACGCCAGTCAATTCTGCTGCAAATCCAAGATTCGCGCTCTCGGCTGAACACCCTGTATGGCTCATGCCCAGTGAGCAACCTTACTTGTCCCCCACAGCAGTGAGAAAAGCAAGTGGATATGAGTATATATTCATACGTATACAGTACTTACAAATGTGTGTATATATATTACACTATATATATTATATAATATATAAAACAAATAATGTCTATTGTATCACAATATAATTATAATATATATTGCAAAGAATATGTATTTCTATATAAAATCAGATAGGATGGGGTGTCTGTGTGGCTCAGTCAGTTAAGCATCTGCCTTTGGCTCAGGTCATGATCCCAGGGTCCTGGGATCATGTCCCACGTTGGGCTCCCTGCTTGGTGGGAAGCCTGCTTCTCCCTCTCCCACTCCTCCTGCTTGTGCTCCCTTTCTCGCTGTAAAATAAATAAATAAAATGTTTTTTAAAAAATCAGGTAGGATAAGTACTCCAAAATGCAGATAGGTTGCTCAAGGTCATCCTGTTCCTTCGTAAATGAGACTTCCTCACAAAATATGGCCCTCCTTACAAGGATGTCAACAGCACCCCTTTGCCTAGACTATTCCTTCTCATTGTTAGGCTCTTGGTTCAGACCTCTTTTGGTCCCTGGAGGCCGTCCTTCATCCTTGCTCCCCCTACACTAATGGGTCAAAGTGCCTCAGGGCACTGTGATGAACTCACAGGGAGAACCCTGGGATATCTTTACATTTCTAGGGAAATCCAATGATGGTTGACTTCTATTGGACACCGTGAGAGTTCCTAGTTAAAGATATTTTGTAGTTTCCACATTAGATCACTGCATTCCTTTCGGTGACATCAAATTTGAGAGAAGTTAGATTGGGGGCAGCTGATGTGATTTAAGAAGGCAAGTACCACCACATGGAAATCAATGTGGAAAGGGCTCATTAGGGTGACGGTGTCCAATCTGATTTCAAGGCTCAAGAAGTTGTGCAGCTCAGCAAGCACACATATGTCATTAGCAAGAACAAATGACCCTTGAACAACATGAGGGTCAACAACACCTATCCCTGTGCAGTCAAAAAATCTTCCTATAGCCTGCCATTTTCCACAAACTTAACTACCAATAACCTACTGTTGACTAGAAGCCTTACAGAGAACATAAACAATTAGCATGTATTTTATATGTTATACATATATGTTATATGCATTATATGCGTTGTATTGCATTATCACAATAAAGTTAGCTAGAGAAAAAAAATTTAAGAAAATCATAAGAAAAAGAAAAATATTGGTATAAAGTATTGGGAAAAAAACTGCATGTAAATGGACCGTGAAGTTCAAACCCATGTTGTGCAAAAGTCAATTATAATAGTTTTTTTAAGAATAAAATAAAGATGTTTTCTACTTATGTGTATTTGAAAAAAGAAGAAACAGCTACAAAATCATTGGGACCTTCTTAGTCTTGGGAATTCTTAGTATTTGGGGCCTGACCATTCAATAAACAGAACTCCTAGGTATTTGTTTTGTCCCAAAATGCTAGGAAAGGGTTACTAAGACACCAAGAACTTTGTGAACCCACAAAGCTTGGGAATTGCCCCTTCCTCCCTTCACACCACACTCATTCTACTTTGTTGTCATTAGCTGAGTAGCCAAGTATTTTGATCTGCCTGCTGCTAGGATAGACATGAACACACACGCACATGCACACGCACATGCACACACGTGCACTCGCACGCATGCAGGTATTCGTACACATATATGTATACATGCATGCATGCACGCATGAACATGCCCGTGTGCACGCCTGATATATACACACACATGCATACATACCCCACTGCTGTCTCCTTTCCCAGGCATGGGAGCCTCCTCTATTTGCAGCAGGCATTTGAAAGAGGAAACTTTGGAAATGACCTGAGAGAAGTGCTAAAGGAAGCTTGCAGGAGACTGGAACAAGGTCTGTGCACAGCCCACCCCACTGCACGGGGTCCCTTGGAACTCCAAGTGGGGGCGGGGGGAACCATGAGTTGTGAAAGTCCAGACGGAAAACGTGGAGCTTGGCAAGCCCGGGAGACACAGCGTACAGACAAAGCTGGGTCCGGAGTCCTACCCTTGCCTGTGACACCGATGTCCTCAGGAGCACAGGGTTTGGGGGCTGGGGGAATGGCGCAAACAAGTGGGCTGGAGCAGGGACAGCTGCTGGGATTGGCTGGTTTCTGGGCCCATCTGCTTGGAGGTTCCCCAATAGACCTGGCAAACAGTCTGGAGGAGGGCCCAGGGGTCGCCACTCACAGATGGGAATGGTGTGGGTCAACCATAAGCTCTATGAGGACGAGGACAAGACTTGACATCTTTACTGCTGTGTCTCCAGTAACTAGGACAGGACTCACCACATAGTAAATGTTCATTTATTCATTGTTGTCCAAGTGTGTTTCTTTGCTTATTTCTAACTCCCTTCTAAAAAAATGCAGACCTTTGCAACCTATCCAACTCAGCGTATACAAGACCAAACTCATTCTCTTCTCCCCATTTCCCTGCTTTGCCTTGGAAAACACTTGAACTGCCCCATGTTTATTGATACCTGTATCCAACACTCTACTGTGGTTTCTACCTCCGACATTTCTCTTGACTAGTGCCTTAGTTTTCCATTGCCTCTCACCCTGAGCGTGTTCTCCATTCTCAACCATCCTACACTCTCCTACCCATTTATTCAGTCCTCTGCTTCTTATGTCCCGTCTCATAAAGACCAAATCCTTAGCAAAGCTTGTGGGGGCCTCTACCTTCTGGGTGCTTTCAACTCCCATTCTCCCCTCTTCCTTTCCCCTACACCAAATGCCACCAGTCCTACACTCTTGAGTCTCTATATTTCTGTCTGTCCACCAAGCTATTTCTTCTCTCATGCTAGATTGTAAGTTCTTGAATCCTGGGACGTGTCTGATTTACCTTTCTATCCCCTTGTACCCCTGGACCCGACACAGTGCCTCGTTTGGGGAAGGATACTTAATATGAATTCTGTGGGAAGGACATTAATTAGACTCAGGACTCTCTCTTTCTCCCTCAATGACTCCTCTTTTCAGGGAAGCAGAAGATGACCTCCTTGATTCACGAGCTTGGCAAAAGGATCTGAGTTGGCTCATTCTCTGTTTGAGGAAACAGTCACCTATTGTTTACCTGTATTCTCACTGGATTCTGACGTCTTCTTGGCTATCCAGGAAGTTTACTGCAGCCCGACCATTCCACCGAAGGAAGCTTCCAGCTTGGGAGAGGGAGGCAAGTTTGATCCAGAGGAGTATAGAAAAGCCTACAGGCCAGATTAACCCTTGCCCCCCAGTACAGTGGTTCATGAGGAAAAAAGGTGATATTTTCATCTCTGTTTTTCTGCTTCTTAGGTTTATTTTTTTTTTAACTCTTTCCAGTTAAGGCGGGTTAAAGAGTATTATATTTTAGTTCATCTCAAAGCCTCATGTCTGGTACAGATGATGAGTATCTTATCTGTATTCTTGATTTAACTGACTTGAATTCTCTCCCAGAGACTTATTTTCAGCTTTCTCATCCTGAGTAAGATTGAACAAACAAAGCCTCACTTTATAAATAGTATCACGGTAACATGACATCTTTCAGCTGAGGAAACTGAAACATTTGGGGTTTGAGAAACATTTTTTTGTTGTTTCACCAACAGCAGGAGGCTGGGAAAATCCAAAAATGGATGTTCCATGTCCAATTTTTCTTCATGTATAAATCCTTCCTTTCACGGGGAACTTTATAGGATTCTGGTTTCCTTTTCCCTTTGGTCATTAGATTTAATTTCCCAGGGTTTTTTTCCTGCCTATTTTAATTTCTTTTCTAGACTCATAAACTGTTCCCAATTCTTGATGTTCCAGATCTCCTTCTCTCTCCTCAATCCATCATTTTTAACCCATTTCTTCCTTTCAATCTACTCTCCATTTTTAGTCCTCAGTAAGTTCTAGAGATGATCAAACCTCCTGCTTCTCTAAGATCCTTTTTTTAAAAAATACTTTATTTATTTGACAGAGAGAAACACAGCCAGAGAGGGAACACAAGCAGAGGGAGTGAGAGAGGGAGAAGCAGGCTTCCCTGTCAAGCAGGGAGCCCAATGTGGGACTCAATCCCGGGTCTCTGGGATCATGACCTGAGCCAAAGGCAGTTGCCCAACCAACTGAGCCACCCAGGCACCCTCTAAGATCCATTTTTAAACCTTTGTATTTCTTTGGTCATCCTCTCAAAATATCCACCAGCTTTTGTCATCCTTCCCTCCAGCCTCTGATTTTGTACTTCTCTTCCTCTAAAAAGTGAACTTGCCACTTCTATCCTCCATAGCATCTTATTTGCAGCCAAATACATAGAAGCATTCCTTCAAAACTCCCTACCTCAGCCATACTCACAGAACATATCGTGACGTCTATGCTGACCTCATCAAAAACCTTGACATCCCTTGTTCTCCATTTCTTACATGCTTTCTATTTCCTTTTCCCCATGACTCCCTCCCACCCACCTAGCCACACACCCAGATCTCCCTGTTGTGAAATACCTCTTACTTTTCACTGTGTTGGATGCCCATCACTAGCTGCCTTGCCCTCTCACCTGCCTTCCATTCACCATCAAAAACCTGACATCATTGTACTTGTTCTACCTGTATGTCTGTGTCACTGGACTCCCCCATTTACTCCATGGCTTTCTGCTTCCAACCCAAGCATTCAATGGAAGGCTTTGCTCCTAAAGTTCACCAACAAATTTCACATGCCACATTCTTTAATCTTTGTTCACTCATTCTTCTTGACTTCATCACTACATTTGACACCATTGACCTATTTTTATGTTAAGAGGGCTACCTGACCAACACCATCAGCCTATTGGCCTTTTTCCTGTCTTAGTTTCCTTAATTTCCTCTCAAAACTGTGATCCAGTCCTGGGTCTTGAGAGACTCTGTGGCAAGCACTTATAGTTGCCATTCTCACTTGCTTTCTCACTAACAGGACAGGGTGCTCAATCCAAACATGGCAAACTGTTCCCACATAACAGTGATTGGTGGAGAGACGAGCATGTGGCCTATTTATGATCAATGATAAGGAGAAGACCTCTCAGGTGTTCTGGGAAATTTTGCATTTCCTATAAAAGAGGCATGTAACGAGAAAACCATTTCTGCTTGCCAATCTCTTCCTTCTTGGGATATTGCCACATAAGAACATGAGCCATTGAGCAACGTCATCTTGCCTCCATGATGAAAGGTCAAGAGAAGAATACAGAAGCCAAGACTGTACCTTGACATCAAGGAAATGCCAAGCCCAGCAGGAACTACCCACATGCCTGAATAACTATAGATCTAGATTATATGAACAACTATTGGCTATATTTGTATTATTTGCAGCCAAATACATAGAAACATTCCTTCAAAACTCTCTACCTCAGCCATACTCACAGAACATATTGTGACGTCTATGCTGACCTCATCAAAATCCTTATCTCCAAATGTCTCTCCCAGCCCCAGAATCTCCTAACTCTAAATGTTTCCATTTGGATTTCAGACCATCAGCTTAATGCAACATGTCAAAATCCAAACTTATCATCTTACCCCTAAAATCAGCCAGCCTTTTGCAATCTTCCTGAAGATTAAAAACCCCTTTGAGCAACATCAGGAGAACATGAGTTTTATCTTAGAACTCCCAGGGTAGGATGGGGGCATTACGATAAGGAAGACAGAACTTAAAGTTTATGTCTTAAGGGGGCTTATTGCTGTCTAGCTAGCCTAGCTATTTCGCAGTGGCATATACATATAAAAGAACATGGATGAAACATAGGATGTACAACAGGAAGTGGCCAGAGATAGAGCCAAAGTGAGAGTAGTCATCAGACCATGAGACCTGCCTTCCTAAAGTATTGGCCTTTGTTGTATAGACAGTGTAAGATTTTAAGCTGTGAAGCAATGCAATCAGATTTACATTTTGCAAAAACAGTTTCAGCAACAGCATGAAGAATGGATCCGAAGGTTCAAGACTGAGATGAATAAAGCAGTATAAAAATCCTCTAACCAAAAAATAATAGGGTCCTAAACCAAGATCCTGGCAGTGGCAATCGGGGAAAAAAGACACATTTGAAAAGTAATTAGGAAAGCTTTCACAAGACTATGAGACAGATGGAATATGGAAAGTGAGGAGAATAGAAGAGTATGAAATAAGAGATTTTGGATGACCAGACAGTCAGCAGCATAATTATATAAAAAGAAACATAATCATTATTGTGGATCAATATAATGGAGTTCAGTTTAGTGCATGTTCAGATTGACTTGCCTTTGAGACATCCAAGTGCAAATGTCTAGGAGACAGAAGAATACATGTTTTCAACTCAGAAGACACATATGATCAGGAAATACTTATTGGGAGTGTGAAAGACACCTATGGATATAAGTCCTCAAAATCCATTTCAATCTTCTTCTTGCATGCTTTTCTCTCTTACAGAGGCTAGAATTTAAACAAACAAACAAAAAACCCCTACATTTCTAGCTTCCCTGGTGGCTAGACGTAGACATGTGACTATGGTGTAACCAAAGATGTGAATAGGAATGTTATAAGGGACTTCCAGAAAAACCACTTAAATTTGGATGACTCAGATGGGATTTAGGCTCTCTCTGCTCTTCTACTCTCTCACTTTTCTTCTGCTAAGATCAAGGATGTGATAGCTGGAGCTTTACCAGTCATTTTGACGATGATGTGATCTTGAATATGGAAGCCATACACTAAGATTTCAGAGTAGAATAATAGAAGGATCTTGGGTTTCTGGACAGGGATCCACCATTCCACCTCTGGACTGAGAATATCCAAATTCATTTTACATTTTACATTTAAACTATTGTTTACGTTTTATACCCCCAACTGTAATTCTATCACACCAAATTATTATAAATGTATAAGTAATCCCTGGCATAGATGATAATAACAAGCCATATCAGAGCCATGTAAGTGGCAGAAATCTTCTAGAAATAGTCTATAGCATAGACAGAGGAGGAACCAGCAGAGATTTCTGGAACCTCGCTGCAAAGGGCAGAGGAAGACAAATCAGCTAATGAGGCTTGAAGGGAAGAGTCAGAAAGTTAAAAGAATGTGTCAAACCTAGAGATGTGCCCCTCAGAGCCCCCCCCCCACTTCAAGAAAGGACTCACTGTCTAGCTGTATGGCTAGTTGACAGCCTTCAGCTGTTGGCTCCATCTCTAAAGCCATTAACTGAGTGAGGCAGCGGTAGCCAAGACCACTTCCTGCGAATAACTGCGTGATGAAAGACCCCACATCCCCACCAACACAGAACTCCCTTAACGGGCACTTTTTGCTACAGAACTGCTCACCCGACTAGTAGACACCATTAGATCCGCATTGCAGTCAGATGGTTCCCTCTGGGCAAGAAATCTTTGACACACCTGTCTAGGCATTTCTGCACCCCAGAGAACCCAATTGATGCAAAAGATATTAAGAGGTTACATGAGTTAACATGAATTATTTGGTTGGGTTGAATGCCCATTAAATCATCCAATTTCAAAGTGAAGATGGAGGAAGTTAGGCATTTCTTCAGCTAACTAATGCCACCAAATACAAGTATTCTTACTCAGAACAATTCACGTTCCAATTAATGTGCTCATCATCCCTGGGTTTTGTTTTATTTTTTTTTCTTCTTTTTTATCACTTTTAATCCAGAATATAACCATATTCTATCAACAGGCCCTCCAAAATATCACTCATTTCTAGAGCACTCATTTAATATCACTCATCACTCTTACTGTCCTTCTCAATTTTATCTTGCAATTAAATATTACATAGGAAACAATGAACAAGGATGAATAAATCACAGGTAAAGCAATTCATTTAAATCCCTTGTGTATGTCATTACTGATTATTTACCCAATTCAGCTATATTATGGCATAAACCACAATCATTCAACACATAACCCTGCATGGCAAATTAAAAGTCTTCACTTAATAAGATGAACTTATGGGGCACCTGGGTGGCTCAGTAGGTTGAGCATCCAACTTTTGATCTTAGCTCAGGTCTTGACCTCAGGGTTGTGAGTTCAAGTCCCACATTGGGCTCCATGCTGGATGTGGAGCCTACTTAAAAAAAATTTTTTTAAATAATAATAAGATGAACTTTTTACAGCAAATATTAAATGTGTTCCCAGAGTATAATGGCGAAAAGTATTGCCAGTAGAGTTAACTGAAAAGATTCTTGTTTCTGAGAATCAAAACATTTATTTCACAAATACAGAGGCTCATTTTCCCATTCTTCCTTTTGTGTCAATCATCATTTAACTCAAATTAATCTTCCCAAAAAGCACATAGGTCTGCCAATATGTTGGCATTTCCTTCTTACAGGGAAACAACAGACCAAATGTTACTGAAACTCTTTGAGGTCCTCTTTCAGGGGTCAACAAACTACTACCCAGAGTAAATCTGGCCCACCTCTTAGTTTTATAAATAAAGTTTTATTGGAATGCTCCAATAAATGCTCCATGCACCTTTGTTTATGTATTTCAGTGGCTGCTTTCCTACTACAATGATAGAGGTGAATCATAGCATCAGAGACATTTGGCTTATAAAGCCTGAAATATCTGTCCCTTAGCAGAAAAACAGTCCTAGTTTTTCTTAGTATCTAGTATCCTACTATCTTTTTGCCTCATCGCTCCCAAGAAAGCAAGATGGGTCACCAGCAGCTCTCCTGGAGTCTAGAAAATTCAGCCAGGGTTCTCATTCTTATTGCATCTGCTCAAACCAGCACAGTCTGATCTGGAAATATGGTCTCAATGTGAGCCACCAGTGTTTTCACTGGTAGGAGAAGAATACAGTTTCATTAAGTTGGATTAAATGAACTTCCTTGAGTGGGTCATCCAAGACCTACACCTTTCTGCAGGTATCCAAAATACCTACCTTCATGCTAACTCTTTGTACATAAAACAAAAATATTTCAATAATATTTTATTCTTATACTTTGGATATTCATTCATTTATTATTGTTCATTCATAATATGTTAATTGACATCTTAACGTGTTAATGTCACTACCATCAATCTGAACTCAGACAATGACTTTAAGGATCACAATAAATGTTACATTAATAGGTGGCTATTATTTTTCATTAACCCGGATTTTAAAAAGTTATCTCTTACACAGGAGACATTTTGAATCTTGAGTTCAGCACTGATTTTCATTCATGTTTTAGGCTGACTTTAAACTTTAAGCTTAAGGTAAAAAAAAAAAAAAAAAAGATTAAGTTTTCAAAGGAGGCTGGAAATAAAACATCCACAACTTTAAGAGAAATAAAAAGTTAATTACATCCAAACTTGCTTGTTTTCCTTGCTTTCCTTTTGGAAAGATGCCTCCATCAGTAAAAGAAGATGAGAGCTTTTTAAAATACGTTTTGACATCACAGACCTTCTTATTTTGATGGGCAACATCTTCCTAGGAATTCATCAATGAATCAGAGCATGAGAACAAGGAGAAAAGGGAGGAAGGGGAGGTCCGCATTGAAATAGAACAATGCAGGGAGATTCCAAACTTGGTCTGTGGCTAGAAATGGTGAATATGGCACAGACCACAGGTTTGCTCAACTCAGATGCCCAGAAGGTTAGATGTGGATTTCAGCTGGGAACTCTTTAGGTTTACCCTGGAGCATAAATTAGCATAAGTCTCCAGTAATGAATTTTCCCCTCCTCCTGAGCTTCTTTATTTTCTCCTACTGTTTCCTTCTCTAAGTGGATACAGATGTTTGGGATTTTGTGAACTATGGGTTCAACCATATATTCAAGATAATGGAATCAGGACTTCTCAGTATAGTTCTCCATTTTTCACATGCCAAGTACTTTTTTCACTTTCTTTTTATTTCAAAAGTAATATAAAGATCTTTGCATCAAAGTCATAAAAATACTAGTAAGCAGGAAGAAGAAGGAGGAGGAGAAGGAAAAGAGGAAGAGGAAGGGGAAAGGGAAGGAGAAGGAGGAAAAAAGAAAATTCAGATTATTCATAAATCCTATCAGCCAAGGAACCCACTATAAAATGTTATTATATATTCATTCATACATGTAATGGGTTGAATGGAGCTGGCTCACCATCCCTCCAAAAGATAAATCTGCCCAGAGTCTGTGAATGTGATCTTCTATGGAAAGGGGTTCTTTGCCAATGTAATTACATTAAGAATCTCAAAATGAGGGGCGCCTGGGTGGCTCAGTTGGTTAAGCGACTGCCTTCGGCTCAGGTCATGATCCCAGAGACCCGGGATCGAGTCCCACATCGGGCTCCCTGCTCGGCAGGAGGCCTGCTTCTCCCTCTCTCACTCCCCCTGCTTGTGTTCCCTCTCTGGCTGTGTTTCTCTCTGGGAAATAAATAAAAAATCTTTTAAAAAAAAAAAAAAAAAAGAATCTCAAAATGAAATCATCCCAGATTATCTGGTAGGCTGTAACTGACCAAAGATGATTATTCCTGTAAGAGAGGAAAACCATGGACAAAGGAAAAGGCAAAGAGCAGCGAGATAGATACCACCATAGGCCAAGGAATATTGGAGTCTCCAGAAGTTGAAAGAGACAAGGAAGTCTTCTCTAGAGCCTTGGAGGGAGTATAGCCTTTTATTTCAGATAGCTGGTATCCAGAATTGTGGAAATAAATTTCTGATATTTTAAGCTACTAAGCATGTGGCAATTTATTGTAGCAGCCCTAGGAAACTAAAACAATACATCTGTTCAGTAAACTATGAGCCAGATTTTGTAGCAAAGACTTGATGAATAAGATACCAAAACTTTCAAAGATTTCTTATGAATATATGGAAATATATGTATAAATATTTTAATGGGCCACAATATAAAAGTTGTTATTAACACACTTTTTAACCTAAGAGTTTAAACATCTTTCATAATTATAAATGAATATATCTTCATCCTATAGATGAACCACTATTTTACTCTAGCCATTCTCAGTATTTGAACATTGAGCTTGTTTCCCTTTTTCTCTATACTGCAATATTCGTTCTTTAACTAACTACTATGCACACTTGTAATTATACCCTTAAATTTTTAAAAAATGGAATTCAGAGGTCAAAATCTGTGCCACTTATCAACTTTTTGTCTCTCAGTTCCAGACAGACCCTTCTTTCCCCTGCTTTGTGACACTGGAGCTGGATCCTGCAAAACTTTCTCACTGTGGGTTGGCACATGATAGGCTTTGTCAGTGGAGGGCATTGGGCAAGGCAGTAGTGACAGGAAGATACTCCCTTTTGGGGTGCCAATCCTCAATTTTTTAATGCGGCATGGGAACTCTTCAGCCATCACAGACCAGCTCCAACCACAACCTCAGGACACCCCCCACCACAATGACCAGCAGTTGTTTCTAAGTCCCGGCCATGACCTCAGTCACTTTCTCCCCATCCCATGGACATGTCTACACATCAATATGCCCTGCAGTATGAAAGTTTCTTCGTCACGCTTGGCTAGGTTTTCCAGTGGTAGACACATGGTCTTCAAATAAATTTTTTTTTTAAGATTTTATTTATTTCTTTGAAGGAGAAAGAGAGAGCAAGAGAGAGCACAGAACCATGGGGAAGAGGGAGAGGAAGAGGGAGGGGCAGAATCCCCGCCCAGCAGTGAGCCCGACACAGGGCTGGGATCATGACCTGAGCCAAAGGCAGATGCTTAACTGACAGAGCCACCCAGGTGCCCCCTTTAAAGACATTTTAAATCTCAGCCTTGAGCTGTGGATGGGAGCACCCTCTTAGTCATTCCTTAGCCTAGATGTATGGTTTCTGTGCATGCTACTTCTGGCATCTTTAAAGACATCTGGCCACTTTTGCTAGTTAACACTTCTTTGGATTAAATCTCTCTGTTTAGATAACCTGTGCACTTTCAATCTCGTAACTGACTCTGACCCTAGCTGAAATAAAATCTAAATGCATTTACATGACCGAATGAACTTCCAAAACAAATGCTCCAATTTACAATCCCTTCCTCAAGACCTAACCAACTCTAGATAGTTCCATTCACTTTCAGCAAAGAAAATAGGGTAAGAAAGAAAGTATCCCTCATCAATTGTTTTCATTTGCATTTTCTTGATTACTAGTAAGGTAGAGGAAAAACTATTTGAGTGTATGTTGTGTTGGAAGGAGTCATATCAGAGAAACAATGGTTGCTTCCAAGGAAGGGAATAAGATGAACGAGGAAGGAGACTTTCCCTTATTGCTCTAAAATCTTGTACAGTGTCCACATATTTGACAAAGGGAAAGCATTCATGTATTATTTATGTAGTTGAATATATATACATCATGAAAGTAAAGAGCTTTTGAGCCCTCTCTCTGACTACACATGACGGTTGCTAGTCAAAGTTGTTGCCTTTAGCAGAGCTGAGCAATCAGCTTTGGAGAAGGCTTATCTATCTGTAATCACGGGTCCCAGTCCTGGCCACAGACTCATCTCACTAAGGCTGCACCGAGAACACCAAAAGGAAATGAGGGCTCAGCAAGTGCGCCTGGTCAAGGCCACTGTAGTTCTGTATCTGCAAGGAGAGGAGAACCATGACTTTCTACACCCTGTCTCATTGTGGGAACATGTGTAAAACCATGAGCTGGACCCTCAATTCCAATGTTCCAATTTTTAGTTCATAAAAGTCAGGAAGAAGAGAGGGAGAGTGTAGAGACTATCGGGTCCATTTGCTTTTTCTTTTCCGTCAGGGAAATGCAGTAGAAGCTTGTGACATGTGGGACTTTGACCCAGAGAGAAGACTGCATGACCAGATCAGCACAGACCTGGGCTATAGTCATCTACCTGATTTTCCACATCTTTTTTCCACATCCTTTCCACTTCTTATTTTTGCTTCCATATTAAAAAAAAAAAAAAAGCATGAAGAGAGTTGAGATAATGCCGTTATACTCCTCACAATTGACAATTCTATTATTCTTTGTCTGACAGGTCTATAATATTATAATATTGTACTAAAATAGTTGAAACCCACCTTTGAGGAAGGGAAAATTCTTTAATGACCCAGTCAGCCAGCAGACCTCTGTTGGGCTGAGTTGTGTAGGAAGTGTCTGGGAAAATGGCAGCCAGCAGGAGCAGCCCTACTGATGGGAAGACTAAAGTGGATGGAATAAAGAGCAGAGAATAGGCATGACTGGCTTGAATTTGCAGGGTGTGAGATGGAGGGGAAGAAAGGAAGAAGGTGAGATCATAAACTGCAGACTTCGTGAAGAGAGATACATGCATTTGGGATGTTTAGAAAGATATCTTGGGCGCCTGGGTGCTCAGTGGGTTAAAGCTTCTACTGTTGGCTCAGGTCATGATCTCAGGGGCCTTGGATCGAGGCCCGCATTGGGCTCTCTGCTCAACAGGGAGCCTGCTTCCTCCTCTCTCTCTGCCTGCCTTTCTGTCTGCTTGTGATCTCTCTCTCTCTCTGTCAAATAAATAAATAAAATCTTAAAAAAAAAAAGAAAGATATCATAACCACCATAGAACTAGGTAACTGTATTCTCACTACTCTACTCCCTCAAGTTATTGAATTAAGATCAATGTTAATTT
>PITA01001970.1:138457-153336 GCA_004023965.1 Spilogale gracilis
CTGGGTGGCTCTGTTCGTTAAGCAACTGCCTTCGGCTCAGGTCATGATCCTGGAGACCGGGGATCGAGTCCCACATCGGGCTCCCTGCTCGGCAGGAAGCCTGCTTCTCCCTCTCTCACTCCCCCTGCTTGTGTTCCCTCTCTCGCTGTATTTCTCGCTGTCAAATAAATAAAATATTTAAAAAAAAAAAAAAAAAAAAGATCAATGTTAATTTTCAAAGCCTTTTGGAGTAATTTGTATTTATTTTAGCTGCATTGATGGTCTGAGGCTGAACTTTGAGCCAGAAGATATTTATTTGTGTTTCATTTGTTTAATGTTTGTCTTACCGACTGAATGTAAATTCGTGCGGTAGAGTAAGAATGATCAGACAAAATTAAAATACTTTAAGACATGACTGTCCAAAGATCATTGCCCTCCAAATCCCAACCTCCAGCCTTCTGAAAACAGTTGTGCTATAAAAACTGAAACAGAGAATACACACCTGTTGTGATTCAGTCTGGTGCATGAAGGTCGCATAACAGCCCGCCTAGAAGAATGACCTCATCTGAAGGCAGCTACACACGTGAGGGTATAGATTTCCTCTAATTCAAAATACATGTACAGCTAATTTAAGTCAAGATTGTTCTTCCACATATTCTTTGCCCTCTATCATGTATCTCCTTCAAAAAGAAAATAGTGTAAATTTATTGACTGCTGACCTTTATTAACCTGCTTAACCTCAATATCAAAGCCCAACACTTTAGCTCAACTGTCTCTTTAAGAAGATAGACTAATCCAAGACAGGAAGCCACAAGGCACATCACATTTTTTAATGAAATATTCTAAGTATACAGAGAAGCAGAAAGAACAGTATGACTAGCATCCATGGACTCACCCCCCAACTTTGTCAAATTTTAACATTTTATAAAATATCCTTCAGCTCTTTTTTCTGAGAAATAAATCATTATGGATACTATCAAAGCCCCAGATACAATCTGCAACAATCCCTCCATTTCAATCCCATATATAATCAGTAACCATTATCTTGAATTTTGTGTTCATCGTTCCCATGCATGCTTTTATCATTTTATGTATATATTTATGCATGAGTAGTACCAAGAATTACTCCACCAGGTTCGAACCTTATCTGAATAGCATCACATGGCTATAGGCGCATGCGCACGCGCGCACACACACACACACACACACACACACACACATATGTGTATCATAGAGAGGTATTCATATCCTTTTACAACTTTAAGGTGTATCCATGTAGTTCCTTCATATTAACTGCTGTTTCCCATTGTATAAGAATACTGCCACTTACATATTCCTATGGATAGACTATAAATATTTTGCTATTCTTTCTTTTAAGTCAGACTGTGGGGAAAATTCTTTTGGATAAATGCATACAACCTTTGTTTTTTGTTTTTAATATAGAGTTAGAAGAATAATATGACCAATAAAGTTGACCTTTTTCAAATGTGTAGCTCTGGGAATTTTAACACATGTATACACTGATGGGACCACCATCACAAAAGGGACACAGAACTGTCCCATCACTGAAAGCAACTCCCTCAGGCTGCTCCTTTGTAGTCACAACTTTGTCACTGCCCCAACACCTGCCAACCAATAGCCTACTCTGTTGCCATAATTTTCCTATTCCCAGGATATCCTAAACATGATCATACAATGTGTTACCCTTGAGCCTGTTAGTTTCTTTCACTAACACCTTGACATGCATCCATGCTGTTGTGTATAACAATGCTTTGTTCCTTCTTATTGCTAAGTAACATTCCATCGTATGGGTGTACAACATATTTATTATTTTACCCATGAAAGTACTTTTGTGTTACTTCTGATTTTTGGCAACTATTAATAAAGACATTATAAATCTTCATAAACAGGTCCTTATGCACATATAAGTTTTCTATTAATTTGGGTGAATACCTGGTCATGGAATTACTGGATGAGATGGTATCTATTTATCTTTCCAAATTTGGGGGACTTACCAGTTATCTTTTTGTAATTGATTTCTATCTAATTCCATTATGATCAAAGAACGTAATTTTATGATTTTTTTTCTTTTAAATTTGGGAGTGTTTGTTTTATAACCCAAGATACAGTCAACCTTGGTAAATGTCATCTACACTTAAAAGAATACACACAGTGTTGAGTGTTCTACAGCTGTTAGATCCATTTGGCTGTTAATGTTGTTCAGTTACTCTATATCCTTGCCTATTTTCTACTTACCTACTCTATTAATTGCAGAGAAAAAAGAAGTTTAAGTCTCCAGCTATAATTGTTGGATTTTTCCATTACTTATTTCAGGCTTATTAGTTATCTTATCATTACTTATTATCATTAGTTTTACTCGTGTACTTTGAAGCTCTGTTGTTAGAAATGTATACATTTAAGATTATAGTTACTAGTGGATTGACCCTTTTATCAGGATGTAATGTTTCCTTCTATCTCTGGTATCTTTCTTGCTCTGCAGTCTATTCTGTCTGATATTAATATAGTCATTCCAGATTTTGTTTGATGAGTGTTTGCTGATGCATCATTTTATATCCTTCCCTTCTTTGCTTTTGGTTTATATAATATATATATCAGGTTTCTTGTAGTCAGCTTAACATTGGTCTGGGTTTTCTTTAATATTTATTGGTCTTGGGTTTTGTTTGTTTGTTTGCTTTGTTTTATTTAACCCATTCTGATGATCTCAGTCTTTTATTTTGTATATTTAGACCACTTATATTTAATATTATTACTGCTCTGTTTGTATTTAAGTCTACCCTTTTATAATTTGCTTTCTATTTCTTCCCTCTGTTTTTTGTTCCATTCTTTCCCCTTTCCTGCTTTCTTGTGTAATATTTGAACACCTTTAGTGTTTTATTTTAATCTGTCTGTTGAGTTTTAATTACATCTTAGTGTGTTTGTTTTTCAGTTAACCCTCAGGCTAAGGATTCAATATACAAACTTAACCTTTCTCAATCTACTTTGACTTAATATTTCACCACTTCAGGTGGAATATAGAACCCTTACCAGAGTATAGGTCCCTTTAGCCTCCTCCCTGTATGTTGTTGTGATTATTATGTCTATAGGTATTAAAACTCCATAATTATAATTTTTGCTTTCAACCATAATACATATTTTAAAGAACTTAAGAGGAGAAAAATAGTCTATTTTATTTACTCAGATTTTTATCATTTCTGTTACTCTTCCTTCACTCTTGATGTTCTAAGTTTCCCTCTGGTAGTATTTACCATTCATGTGAAAAACTTGCTTTTTATGTTTCTATTGGAACAGGTCTGCTGGCAATGGATTCTTTCAGTTTTCATTGACATTTCATCATTGTTAATGGAGAAAATTAATTCTGGAAGGGAATTTTGAAATTGTCTAACTTAAAATATTTATTGCACATGTGAGGAAAATGAAGCCCAGAGACAGTAGATACTTTGCCCCTACATCACTGACCCAGGACCAAAACATAAGCTTGATTCGCACTTCAGTGCTTCCTACACAATTCCTGGCTTGCTATCTCAATTATTTGGTATATAGTGAGAATAAGTTGTGCAAAAAAAAAAAAAAAAAGCTTGACTATTATATGCTTAATACAAGAAAAAGTGGTAAAATTATCATTTTTTTTTTAGAACTGAATGGGACCTTAGAGATCATTCATTTCTATGTTTCATGTTTCAGATGAGAAAACTGAGGCCAGAAAAGGTCATTCGAGTTCCCAAAGGAAAAGTACTAATAAGCAAAGACGTGACATTCATAGCAAGATCACACCATGTACCCATCATTTGGCACTGAGGTTCCTTGTTTGTTTTCTCCGGCAGCAGTAGCCAAGAGAGATCATGTTGGGCCTAACACACTCTCTCTAGAAGCTCCCTCATAACCCTATGACACAAGTTGGATGGCCAACACTGCACAGTGGATCCTAGCTGGGTCATGTGGAATCACATCTATGATGTCATGTTCTCACTAGCACTATCCTCTCAACCAATGATTCCCAAACTTCAGTGTCTGTCAGAATTGGAACTCGGTACACAGAAACTTATTAGCTGCTAAGAATTAGCTTACCAAAATTGCACATTCCTGGGCCCTCTTCCAAAGATTTGGATCCACTAGATCTAACTGGCATGTGACCCTAGAGTTTGCATTTTTGTAAATGCCCCCCACGTAATTCTGATGCATATGCTGCATTGGGAGAAATGTCTGGTCTAGATTGAAGCATTATGTCTTGGTCATGAAAAGACATTTCTGTTCTTTCTAGCTCAAAGAATAAAAGAGAAGACTGGGTATGATATCAAATCATTTTTTAATCTCAGTGCATTTGGGGTCCGCCATTCACAGTACTGGAGCTGCCCTCCTCCTGTCTCGGGGGTAGCTGGGACAGCTAGAAGTTAGCAGCAACGCAGTCTTCACACATCCATATGGGAACAATAACTCTCAGAGACACAGATAGCTGCAGTTAGCACCGAGTTTATTTTATATATCTTACCTATTGCCCTTTCAATAGGTCCATTAAAATTCCTAAAACTTAGATATTCCGGTGAAATATAACAACTAACATTGATCTAGGGCCAGATTTTATAAGTCCACATTTTTGCTTTAAATATACTTCGCAAGCATCCCCTCATACATGAACACACCTAGACCCCACACACACACACACACACAAACAGCATTGACCCCATAAGAATGGGTTCATCCTCAGCTGGATGTCTTGTTATGCATGAGATCCCATAGAAGCAGGTAAAAAAAGAAAACATGCTGGCCCTGTATTCAGAATTACAATCCAGTGTGGAAAATCAACCACACAAACAAGAAACAATTAGTTGTAAGCAACATGCAGACATATGCAAGATAAAAACAGAATGTAACCTTCACAGATGGAGGAATTCTTGTGTTTAAATATTGACTCTGTTGTTCTTATGATTTAATTCCTGGAAGTAAAGAGCTTGATATTTAGCTAGACTGAAAGGAAACACAAGTGCCCTTTCCATTTGCTCCCTTAATGCTTGCAAAGGCATGGATTCCCTCATCTGGCCAGCATACTGCCTCAGATATTTTCTCAATTGTCTCAGAGGTACGGACAGATCTTTTTTCTCTAATAATCAGAAAAGATGTTTGAAGGCAGGAACCACGTCTCATACTTCCGTGTCTCCTACAGGGGCTTAACTTTGTTACTTTATTGTCACCATAATGAAGTCCCTCCCATGTCCCAGGTACTAGGTAATATCCTACAGTTGCAGAGACAGCCTGAGATCCCTGCCCCAAAGATTTCCCTGCATTCACAGAGCTCAAACTTCTCCTGCGAGTGCTAGGCCCTGTCCTCAGAGCTTCAGGCCCAGAGATAAGTAACACTCTCCCTCTACACTTGAGTGAGGTAGGCAGACTTGGGTAGTGTGTTAGTGTCTAGGGCTGCTGTCACAAAGGACCACAAACAGAAGTGTAAAACAGAAATATATTGTCTCATGGTTCTGGAGGCTATAAGTCTGAGATCAAGATGTTGATGGGGATAATCTCTACCAAGGAGTATGAAGGAGAATCAGCTCCTTGCCTCTTACCTGCTTTCTGGTGGTTTACTGGCTATCTCCAGCATTCCTTGGCTTATAGAAGGATGATCCTGATCTCTGCCCTCATCTTCACACAGAGAGCCCCTGGTGTGCCTAGCTCTCTATCCAAATTTCCCTTCTTTATAGGGACACCAGTGATATTGGATTAGAGGCCCATTCTGTTCCAGTATGACCTCCTCTTAACTAATTACATCTGCAATGACCCTATTTCCACATAAGATCATGTTCTGAGATATTAAGGGGTAGGATTGGGCAGGGGTGGGGTGGGGGTATCATTCAACCCCTGACACATACAAAAGCTAAACACAACCTGGTCGTTGCTTTAATTGGAGTGTATGCAAAGAACCAAGCGGGTACATGAAAGCCCATGGTACTGAGCTTAACCAGTGTGAGGAAAAGCATCAGAGAAAGTGGGCCAAGTGGCCAAAGCTTGGGCAGACAATAGACATTCTCCAATGGAGAAATGCAGAAGAATTTTTGAATAAAGCATGTCTACGAGAGCATGAAGCACTTGGGGAAATGCAAGAAGTATTATAGGTGAAATGGAAAAACATAGGAGAGCTGAGAGATGAAGCAGGAAGGGGAGGTAGAAGCTGAGTCTTGAAAAGCCATGTCGCAGTGGGTGGCCCAGTCCAGACACAGTGCTTAAGGTAATCTCTGATCGTTCCCTGAGCTGAGGCCAGACAAGGGAGCATGGCCTCATGAGCAAGGGAGACCTGGAGTCATAGGGTTGGGATGGCTTTATGCCCATGTGCTTCGCCAGCCCGGAAAAATGCGCACCAGCTTGCCGCAGAGTCAGTGCAGATGTGACCCCAGTCAGCGCCTGACTTCTTCATCCCCTGGCCACGATGCCTAAACAGACCATTAGGAGTTGCAACGTTTCTCAGAAACTGGGAACCAGTCGAAATTTGATTCCAGATAAAAAGGAGATCATGCAACAAAACCAACAAATGCCCACCATCACACCTGATGTAGGAAAGAACATTTGGGTTCGAAGCCAATGGCCAAGAAAGAATTCTTGAGACCCCTTGGTGCAAAAAGGTGATTTTATTAAAGCATGGGGACAAGACCTGTGGGCAGAAAGATCAGCACTGGGGTCACAAGAAGCAGACCATTATATACTTTCAAGTTGGGAGGGGGTCCGGGGTAGCGTAAATCTCTAAGGAATTTTAGAAGCAAGGTTTCCAGGACCTGGAGGGGGCTAGCTGCTGTTGGGAAAAGGTCATTTATTGCCATCTAATAAACCTTAGTCATGAGACCCTTCAGATGTATATCGGAGGGCCATATGCTTGGGGGATGAATGCCAACACATATTTTAGGGGAGTTAGAAATTTCTAAAGGAATTTGATACATTAAAACAGACTTAGGGGATCCTGGGAGCCAGGCTAAGATTGCCTTGTGCCCTTAGCAAAGTATTAACATGGAGGCAGCTGAGTCCCTAGAGGAAGGTCACTCTGCCTGTTTCAAGGACTTGTCAATGGGCTGTAGGGAGTAAGGAAATTTAACATTTTTTCTTCTACGTTTGTTTCCCACATTAATACCCAGCAGAGGGAAGCAGGTGGCAAGAGTATCATCATGGGGTTTCTCACTTGGACTGAGCTTTTAGGCCAAGATGTGCTCTTGAAAGAGGTCCCCGTGCGACATCCTCCTTCCCCATACTTCATACTCTTGTCCCGCTCATAAGTAGTGTCTAACTTAACCCAGTGTGCACAGGAGTGGAGAAGTCATACTCTTCCCAGAAAACACATATAACATACTTACCACGTGCTGGGGGCCGTTTCAAGCACACAATAACCCTACTGGGTCGGTCCTATTATTACCTTCAGTTATAGATGAGGGGATGGCAAAGAGCACAAGGACCTCCCACTGAACCACTGGGGAAGGAACTCTGATCGGAACCCACAAGCCAAAGTGTATCTGAGAATCCCTGACTCCAGCAAGGGAAGGAGGCAGTTAAAGAGTAGGATTAACATACGTGGGAAGCTTTGCAGTCTGCGCAGGCAGCTGGTGACAAGGACGCATTTGGCACCATGGGGCTGCCTCCAGGGTCAGACTTGCTCTTCAATTCCTTCCTGCCCCCCCCCCCTTAAATAGAGGAGCCGGGAGTCCAGGCCTGGCCTGCCTCCTTCCCCTCCCTCTTCCTCAAAAGGGAAATGAGGTGGGGGAGTATAAATTACTCCACAAGCTATCAGAAGAAAGTCTAACATGTGTCCTCAAGTGATTCATTTGGGTGGACTACTTTCACACCAAACTAAATGCAAAAGTTCAGAGTGGGGTCATGGGGAGGCCCCTCCCTTCTTGAGTGCCAGAGAAATTTCCTCTGTGTGAAGGGTAGGCACAGTTGGACTCAAACTCCATCCAAACAGGAAATCACCAAGATTCTAGGTAAAATTGGTGCCTTATTTTTAAAGGACTTTTATATTCCTTAAGTGGTGTTTCCCGAGCGCCTACTAGCGGTCAGGCACGGGACATGTAGGTGTTGTGGACCTAGTGTGTGCCCTGAAGGGAGATAAGAAGAGTAAGCAGACAACACACACACACACACACACACACACACACACACACACACACACACACAGTGGGGTCAAATCTTACAGAAGAAACACTTTCTGGGGATTGTCTTTTTTCTAAAAATGGAAAATGAAAATAAAAGGTTGTGCGCGCACACACACACCCAGAATCCCTGAAAGTGCTGGGACTGAGCCCGGAGCAGGGCAAGTGGGAGGCCTGGGGCGAGGGGGATGGGCGCGAGGAGCGGGCCGGGTGACAAGGTGCAAGGGCAGAGCCGGCAGAGGCACCGGGAGTTGGCTGGCCAGCTTGCGCCAGAGGCAGGTGCCAGCTGCGAGTGGGCGGAGGGGCGGGCGCGGGGCCAGGCGGGGGAGGCCCGGCGTCACCTCTGCCTCGAGGAGTCGGGCGCGCAGACGAGCTCGCCCCGAGCAGCCGGGGGCACGGGCGTCCCCGCCACCCGCAGAAGGAGCCGCGGGAACAGTCGCCGCAGCCGCCCAGCGACAGCATCCTCTGGAGAGACGCCCCAGGCTCCGCAGCCGCCTTCTTCCGCCCGGAGGCGAGCGCCGCCGCCCGCTCCCAGCGCTCCAGCTCGCCGCCGCCCCCGGCCCCGCCACCCGTTCGCCCGCGGGGCACAGCAGGCACCCGCGCCCCCAGCCCTTCCCTGCCGCGGGCTCCCGAGAGTTCGGCGCAGGGAGAGAAGGTGTCGGAGACAGGGGCCCGGAGGCACCATCCCCTGGTCGCCCGCAAGCACCTCGAGCCCCCGCTCCGCGGGTCCCCAAGTTCAGGGGCGACACCCCTCCACCGGGGGGCGATCCCGCGCGGTGAGCACCCGGTCCTCGTCGATCCCGGCCGGCCTTCGGCGCCCAGCGCCCGCCCGGGTCCCCGGAGACGCCCGCGCGCCCCGGCGGGGCCATGCCCGGGCTGCGCCGGGACCGCCTGCTGACCCTGCTACTGCTGGGCGCGCTGCTCTCCGCCGACATCTACTTCCACCTCTGGCCCCAGGTGCGGCGCCAGCTGCGGTCCCCGGAGCACCCGCGGGGCTGCCCGTGCTCCCGCCGCACCCTGTCCCCAGCCCCGGACTCCGCCGCCGCCTCCCCGGCCCCCCGCGCGGCGGCGCGCAACTTTTCCCGAGCCCGGCCGGGCGCTGAGCGGCACGGCGGCCGCGGCTCCAAGCTGCAGGCCCTCTTCGCGCACCCGCTGTACCGCGTACCGGAGGAGCCAGCAGTCCTCGAGCCCGAGGACTCGCTCCTGGCCAGACAGGAGGCGCTGCGGTACTACCGGAGGAAGGTGGCCCGCTGGAACAGGTGAGGACCCGGGCGCCGGGAGCCCACCGCGCGCGCTACCCGGCCCCGCCGCCCCCGCCCCGAGCTCGGGTGAGCGCGGGGCGCGGCTTGCGTTCCCTGCCGGGATCCCACCAGCTGTTGGCTGATCTCAGAGTTCAGCCCCGAATGCATTTCCGTGGGAGCAAAAGTTTCTGTGCAATAGCACAGAGGAGAAATGCTCTCAGCCTCTTCGCTGGAGCTCCTTGTTCACTCAGCCCCACTTCTCTTCCCTGGGCCGTTGTCCCCCTCTTTCTCCTTGTCCTGATGCGGGAAGCCGCTGCTGCACTTGGGTGTTCCAGAATAGGCTCCCAATAGAGCAACTCCAGAGCTGGTTCGAATTCCTGACTCAGTTTTAGACCTGGATGCCTTCCAGGAAGCAATGGCACTCCCTGAAAACCCAGCTCATTCTCTTAGCTTATTCCTCTGCCCGGGTCAGAGATCACTAGAGGTCAGCTGGGGCAGAAAGTAAACCCTGACCTGGTCACCGACCTGTTCTGTTTGAAACGTTGCTTGTCCCTCCGGCCAGTGCTCTAACCTGAAGGTGGTTTTAGCATTGAGGTTATTTGGGTTGACGTGGATCTGAGTCTTGTTGCTTTCACAGAAGGGATAAACGTCTACCTGGGAACTTTTTAAAAATCCAAAGCAAAATGTGGGAGGTGGGGGGTGCGAAGCCCAAACCTATTTAGGATTCAATTAAGAAGAGGTAGTTGTAAAAGGGCAGGAAGTGGGGTGGTTTGGAGTGGGAGGAATAGTCAATACTGAGATCCCTGGCTAATGACAGAGATCTTCGCTAATGACAGATCTTCGCATGAGCTAGACCTCTGTTCTTGATGTAGGGACGTGTCTAAATATCACTGGCACCCAGAGTTCACTTTGCACCACACCCATTACTTTTCTTAATACAAGAGATTTCAAAATGAGATGTCATCGGAGGGTTTTATAGTCCCTGCGGAAGATGGGTAGACCATAAATCTACACACTCAGGGCTAGCCCAATTTAACTGTTGGCTCGTTATTCTGTAGTGCCAGGCGGCTGGGGCTTGAGGGAGGGAGGACTTTCTGAAAGTGAAAGGGGATGAAATGGAGAGCTCTTGGCTGAAATCGCTGTGGTGAATTTTGCAGCTCTGTGGCTGATGACTTCAGATTAGAAAGGAGGTGGTTCTCTCTTTCATTGCTAATTGGGTGTAATAAAAAGGCAATTTGAGATTGCCTCGCAGACACTGTCATGTTCAACGTTACCTTGATTCCATCAATAATGTAGGCGTCGGGATCAATAGACTAGGAAATTTTCCCCTTAGAAAATGATCTACACATCTGTCGAAGATTCCAGAATGAGGGGACTGTGGGCAAAGTCGCTTGCTTTTGTAATCCTAGATCAGCATTCCTGTATTCACATTTCTGTGGCCTTACACTTCTTTATGTTCCTCTGGATCTTGAAGGAAAGTCCAGGAGACTATTTTGGCAGAAAAGCAAAAATCTTTCTCACCAACGTCTCCCACAGTCGATTTTGAGCTTGATTTCTATGCCATCATGTGTCACAAAAACACATTTCCTGGCCAGACATGATTTTGGTCATTTAACAAAGGATCGACCAATGGGGGCTGCCTGACCTTGCTTATTTGGAGGGAACAAGGTAGTATTTTGTGGTTGGTTGAAATGTGACAGTTGGGATATTTATTTTCCTCTTCCTTTTAATACCTCGAGACCTCAAGTGAGGTTTGTGGGCTATAGCAAGAGAGGAAGCTGCACTCTCGAGGGTTGAAACTTGACCTCGGATTCAGAGAGCACCTACCTTCACCAGACCCTATGGCAAACGACAGCAGGAGGCTACTAATAAACTAATAAGCCTATGTGCTGTTCCTTATGTCAGAGCTGAGAACAGAATGTGGAAGACTCAGTAGGCAATTTGAATCACGCTCAGAGTTCTCTTGTCAGAGAGAGTCATTCATTACCCGAAGCAAGAGTGCCCTGATGAATAGAAAGCGTGTGGAAGTATTGACGAAGCCCGCACACCTGCTGCTATGTGCTCTGGGGCTACCTTCGGCCAAGGAAGCCTCCAGAGTTCTGTGCAAGCAAATAATTAGAACAGACAGTAAAGGAAGAAACAGTGAATGACCTTACTAATTGTGTATTTCTTGCACAGACAAGCCCTCCTTTTTTGCAGACACAACCCAGCCAGTATTTAAAAACGAGAGATTGATAGACCTATAGGGATGCTACTATGCCAATAATTCCCTAACATTAACTTCTGTCCAAAATAATTGTATCAGCAAGCCATCTGCCACACCAGGAGAGTTTTAGGTAGTGAGATAAGCAAATCAGCATTCTTCATCCCTTGCGCTGAAGCGACCATTAGTCTGAATAATATACTTTTTTTAAACCACCACGCTAATAACTAATGGTATAAAGTTTCTGCAGCGTGAGTTCATTACCAATAAAATGTAGATAATGACCTGTTTTCCCCCCTCAGCGCATTACTTTTTGATTTCAGTGGAAGATGGAGCTTAGACATCATTTTGAACATTTCAGGTATTCAATCAATCGTTGTTAATGGGATGTCAATATTTGGTGAAGTTGAAATGCAAAAGATACATTGTGTGTCTCGTGGACTCTCTCAGGCTAACACTCAGATGTTCTGCGAACTTCCTCAACCCACTGTTTCTCCCTCCCATCCTCCCCTTCCTCCCGCAAAACCTAACTGAGTGTGGCACAATCCAAGTTAAAAATGCAATCAGGGAAAGTGTTTCTGTCAGGTCATTGGTCGCTGATCACAGCGAGTGAGCCAACGCCAGGTTCCATCAGGCACAATGACATATTTGGCACTTGTCTTGAATCGTGAAAAGCCGAGAGCGCGCAAGGAGCAAGGGGACTGCCGGAAACCAACCGGCCAGAGGAAGACTTTCCTTTCAGAGTAACAATGGAAGACAGGGCTCACCTGGTGCTATCCTCTACCTCCTGGAGGTGCGGTTTCCTGGGCTCGTGGACTGGGTTTCTTTTCTGCTTACTGGCTACCCAAGCCAGACAACATCTGTCCTTTGACAAGTCAGAAGTGACCAGCTGGGCCTGGCCAGTTGCCCACATAGCTTTGGTCGGCTCCTCTGTAACTCTCTGGTCAAGTAAGGTCATCCCCCTGCGGTCAAAACTCCAGCAGCTACCCCACAAATACAAGTCCCCTACTCTCTGTCTTTCTTCCTTGACATTCCCTCAGGTATGGGGAAGGGTGTCTTTTCCTACAATTAGAGCGTCAGCATTTCTCAGGAACCTGGATGGGTGTATCTGTTTTTCCCACCAGCCCAGGGACAGGAAGCACCTGTCTCTCCCTCTCCTCCTACCTACTTGTTGCAACTGAAAGCAAGCCTAGCCCCGAGTTTCCCTTTGAAAAATCACAGCAAAGAGACTGGGCAGCTTTTCAAAGATGACAGTTGCTTAAGGGGAGTAAATTGGCTCAAGTTTTTTCAGAGAAGCTTTGAGAAGATCCAGCAGGCAAGGCAGAGAGAGGAGGGGCGGCAGGGTGGGAGAAGGGAGGGGAGAAGGACCTAGGGGTGACGGAAAAAGAAGTCAGCTGGAAATGAGAACTGGCTGGTCTAGGGGGTTTTGAAGGCAAAGCTGCTTCCTGCCGTGGCCGCTGTAGGATGAACAATACAATCTCTTTATCCTCACCCCCTTGGTCTCTCCCCTTACCTGTACCCTTGTCTCCTTCCTGCTGATCTCAAGGCAGTCCCAGACAATGGGGAACATAGATCAGGAGAAAGCAGTTCAACTCGTAAAGCAGCTAAACATCCAGAATTTCCCTTCTGGATGGTGGCCACTTATCTCTTTCCCAGAGTCACCAGGGCCTTGGCCCCTTGTCTGATCCTTTCCATCAATGAGACCAGACTAAGAGAGGAACTGGCCTCCTTCGGTCTGCACATGCACCTCGACCAGACCTCTGTGTGGTTAGCAGAGGGAGTGGGGATCCCGACTTCCGTTTCTCTTTTCCAATTAGGGTTTTCCTTGACTGATGTAGGAAGAGCTATTATTTTAGCTGTTTCTGTGTCCCTGGGCTTGTTGTTGGAGGAAACCTCTCTCCACTCTTCTCAGAGCCACAAACTTCAAACAGATAGTTTCTGAGAGGGCTGAACCAAAGGCCATTTTAGGGTCCCTTCTCCCACATTCCAGAGCCTGGTCTTTACCACCATGACTGCAGCAAAGACTTAAATCAAGGAGGGTCTCAGTGGTGTTCACTCGAGGAGGACAGGGCACTTCCTGTGGGCAAGTATATCAAAACGAAGTCCCTCAGCCAAGCACGGGTGGGTGTTTGTCAGCAGATCCCTTGTTCCCTTCCCTCAACACTCTCCTTCACCATGAGAAGTTCTCATCAGTCCTGGGGACTCAACTGACTAATTATTTTCATGCAGACCCCTTACCTGAAACCTGCTTGATCTGGCTCAGGTACTTCACATAAACTTGCTAACTTGGGCTTTACTGTTTCCTTAGAAGAAGGTGCATATGTTAGACAGAGTTCCAAGATGGCCCTGTTAGGTTCCCAGCTGTGATGTACGTACACTTGTCCTCATTATTCAACCAAGTGCTAATCTAGGTACCGCTATAAAGGGATTTTACAGATATAATTAAGGTCCCAGATGAGTTGACCTTGAGATAGAGAGATTATCCAGGTGTGCCTGACCCAATCACAAGAGTCCTTTAAAAGGAGGGAGTTTTGGGTCACCTGAGTTGGTTCAGTCAGTTCAGTGTTCGACTCGGGTCATGATCTTAGGGTCCTGGGATCGAACCCCACATCGGGCTCCATGCTCAGTGTGGAGTCTACTTGATGATTCTCTCTCCAGCCTCTGTGCCTCCCCACACTGGTGTATACACACACACACACTCTCTCTCTCAAATAAGTTAATTAATTAGAAAAGAAAAAAAAAGTGGGGAGTTTTCTCAGCTAATGGAAGAAAAGGAAGTCAGACATTCAAAGTATGATACGGATCTAATCGGCCATTGCCAAGACTTGAAGCTGGAGGGGACCGCAAGGCAAGGAACACTTAGGAATTAAGATTGGCTCTCAGGCCCTCAGGGAAACAGGGCCATCAGTCCCACACCCACAAGGAAATGAATTCTGCCAACAGCAAGAACGAGCTCAGAAGCAGATTTTGCCCCAGAGTCTCTGGAGGAGAACTCAGCCTGGTGGACGCTGAACATCAGCCTTGACAGGCGGGCACGGAGAACCCAGCTGGCCTCTCACTCGTGAGCTAGCCGGCCGGCGGGACTTGAAGCCGGTAGGGTTCATGGTGGTTGGTTACACAGCTATAGCAAACAAATACAATACTCCTCTTTGTTTCATTTCATAGAAGAAACTCAGGACAAGAAGCTTGCTTAACTTGCCTTCCAAACTCATGCAGCCAGCCAACTACAGGTGGCCTTTGGACCCAGAGGGTCTGGCTCCGGAATGCGGGTCCCAACCCTCAGCTCCGCCCCTGGGAATCCTTGGATGCTCACAGGCA
>PITA01001970.1:153436-176285 GCA_004023965.1 Spilogale gracilis
CTTCCTATGAGAATGAACAGCCACTCGCTCCGGGCATGAAAAGCCTCCAGCTTGCACACAGTCTTGCTAATACCTCTGTTTCATGGTTTCCCATGGGGGGGGGGGGAGGGATGGGCAGAGCCAGAGAAAATATCCATGAAGCAATAATTGGGAACAGACAACATCAGGATTGGGGGGCTGTTCGTAAATGGCCTGTTACATCCTATTAAGAAAAGCCTTGAACCAAAACCACGTGGACTGTAAAATCACCCCATCTGTAACTTCCTACTCCTCCCTATAAAGGTCTAAGACAAAACCATCCTAAAATTTGGATCTGGGGTGGGTGCCCTCTTCATTGCAATACCCTAATACAGCTAATTAAAAAAAAAAAAAAAAAAGCCCTGAAAGAAAGTTGAGAAGGTGTCAGGTGCCGGGAAGAAGGAATTCCGTTGGCTTCCTGGTTCTCTAAGGAAGAGCAGCCAAGAAGTCTTGCATGAAAGTACGTGGGAAACAGACCCTGACAGCCAACGCAACCCCAGCACTGCCCCCTGGCCGATGCTGACCTGTATTTTTCTTGTGATCATTCATTAAGCAGGACACTGACAGGAGCCTGTGCATTGTGCTGAAGGAGGCTTGCGGGTGGCTGAAAGCTGAGTGGGGGTTCCATCCTCGACAGCTGCCACTTGAGTGGGACAGAAGTTACAAGCAGTGGGGCAACTGTGAGCCTATTGTTAGAGGCATACACATATACGTGCCTGCTGGAAGCCACAGCGAGGAGAAATTAACAACAAAAACGGTGTCCCTCTTTTTGTGCCCCGTCCCTTGTCAGAATGTCCTGGGGTTGAAATGTGACATCAGGACAGACTGAGTTTGAGAGCTGGGGAGCTGCTGGCATCCCGGACTTCAGAGGCCAAGCTCTGGGGGCAGCCAGTAGAACTTGGCTTGGGCAAGAGGCAAAGTTAAGAGTCAGGAAAAAGTCTAATTTCTTGGATCCCCTAAGAACAGACCAGTTCCATTTGGGAAGCCACAGAGAACAGAGAAGAGCGGAGGATCAGCCAAAAACCTGTACTAAAATTCAGCATAATATGGAGAGTAAAAGAGAAGCTTAAGGAGCATTGGCATGGGGGCACCATGGACTGAGAAGGGGGGCTGTTAAAAAAGGCTGGCCCAGGAGGAGGAGGAATTTTAGAAAACTTAGAAGACATTGGCAGGTTAGAGAGGATCTCTGCCAGCAGAAGAAAATCGGCTCTATCTGGCCCCAGGAAGTCAAGCCCAGCCCTCAGATAGCGAACGGTACTGTCCGTACCGGGGCAAGCTTCGTGGGTGGGAGGGAGATAGCCCCGACAATGCTGATGGCAATAGAGAGTCTAAACGCAGGGACATGTGGTCTCTCCTGGCCAGTTCAAGTGCTCACGGGGGCTCCCTTTCATCAGTTCAAAGGGGAATTTTCTATTTCTGACTCATTTTCTTCCGTGGCTGAACGGTTGCTAATTCTGTAGGAATAGTGTATTTATCTGCACTTAACAGCTCAGCTCGTGTTTTTCGCTCTGAATTAAGAACGATGTACAACCAGTAGTGGCTTTTCATGCATTCTGTGCCTCTCTGAGCCTTCCGAGACGCTAGAGAAGGACCAAGCCCAGGTCCACAATCAAATCAAGCCCCTTTTCACCACTGTTCCATCGCGGGGGGCTTTTTAACAGGGTCATTGGACCCCACTGAGTTCAAGTGTGTTTCCCTTAAATTTGACACCGAATTTACATTCTGTGCATATGCTTATTTCCCTAAGAAATAGTTGATTATTTTTGAAAAGTACGCTTCGGCTTCAAGTGACAGAGACCTAACTGAAAGTAATGCAAGCTGGAAAAGGAAATGTAGAGACTCCAGTAACCAAAACTCAGCAAGGGCAGCTGTCCTTTGGGCCTCCCTCGTTTGAATCCCCTCCTGCGGCTTCGTGTCTGTTCTAGGACCAGAGAGTAAAGGGTTTCTCCAATACCCAAAAAGAAAGAGTCTGAGCAGAGATGTTGATTGGCCCGTTCTGAGAAAACAGCAGGGCTGTAGAGGGCTATGATTGGCCCACCTTTGAGGTGGCTCCCCACCGATCAGCCAATCACTGGCGCCAGGGAGGTGGAGCCATTGGAAACTCCTTTCTTCCAGGTGGCTCAGTGTGGGGAAGAGCCGTCCTGCCAAGTGACGCTAGAAGGACAGGTGGCAGGGGTCCTGGAGGACCAGTGATGCTGGAAGGTGTCTCAGCTTAAGTGCACGGCCTTTTCTGACTCCTGTAGACAATGTTCTGGAGTTTTAATTAAGGTTTTTTAAAACCAAATTCAGGGAAGCCTAGATGGCTCAGAAGGTCAAGGTCCGCCTTCGGCTCAGGTCATGATCCCAGGGTCCTGCGATGGAGTCCAGCGTCCAGCAGGGAGTCAGCTTCTCCTTCTGCCTCTGCCTCTCTGTTCCTCACCCTCTTCCACCTCAGCTCCTGTGTGCTCTCTCGTGCTCTACTCTCTCTCTCTCTCTCTCTCTCTCTCTCTCTCTCTCAAAGAAATAATCTTTAAACACATACACACACTCATTATAACAAATTCCTAACATGTGCAGACTTTTTATACCAACCATTAACACCTTCCCAAGAAACAAGGTATCTTTATGTATTTGGGCTTACACCAACCTTACTCCCTTCACGGGAGCCCAAAGAAGAAATGGCTGTGGATCCCGCTCATTCATGGACTCATTCCCTGTCTCCTGACAAGAGATTCCACTTACAGCCAAGACACCTGTGTGTGGGATCCTGGAGAAATCACTGACTTCTTCAGGCCAGACTTTCTTTGGAAACGAAGAGGGTGAGTTGCCGTCCCTGCAGGCTCCTTGCTGCTCTATTTTCCAAGCACGGCACATCTTTGACCAGGATTTCTTTTTCAAGATCTATCAGAGCGAAAATATGGGGCATCTTCCAAGTGCACTCCGTGAACTTCCAGGGTTTTGGGAGGCGCTTGTTGGGTTCTGCAAATGATTCATTTTCATCTTGAAAGGATGTACTTTAAGATGATCCTAAGATGAGAAAACTCACAGCCGGATTGTGTTTTGCACACAGCAGCTCATTGGCAGGGAAGTCATGTGGACAGATGGCTTCTCCTATCTTTGTTTAATTGAGGAGTATTCTGAGATTGCAAGGTGTGTTGTTAAAAACTGTCTCCCGTTCCAACTACTTATGCGCGTGTGTATCAGGACTTTTTGTACTCTGTTACCAAAACAATGTGTGGAAATTAATCAGGTACTGAAATGAGACGATTTCTGTCTTCCATTATCCCCAAGTCTGAACACTTGCATTCATAATCCTGTTATCCCTCTCATTTTTATTGACTGGTTTTTAAAAATGAGTTTACATATTTTACCCTATTAGATTTATAATGATAAATTGTAAACATTGTTTCTTTTTTGTTGTAATACTGTGTAAGATTTCTTTTGTATGGAAGGTTCCACTTCTAGAAAAATTTTGAAAACCACTGATTTGGAATATGTGGAAATAGAGTAAATGTCTTTTCTTCTTTTCTCTCAAATTGAAGTGCCTAGAACCCAAACCTGCTGCCTCCCCCCAGCTGTTATCAGTAATGAGAGCATGGCACATGCTAATGACTACACCTCCCGCCATGGCTTTGCTAGTGCTTCTGGCTACTTGAGCGTAAGAGATCATCTCTTAGGGCTTGTATACTGCTTTTGCTGCACAACAGATCATTCCAAAATTCAGTGACTTAAAACAAGAACCAATTTTTGTTTTTTAATTTTTTTTGGATTTTATTTACTTATTTGACAGAGAGAAACGAGAAACACAGCTAGAGAGGGAACACAAGCAGAGGGAGTGAGAGAGGGAGAAACAGGCTTCCTGCTGAGCAGGGAGCTGGATGTGGGCTCAATCCCAGGATTCCAGGATCATGACCCGAGCCAAAGGCAGACACTTAATGACTGAGCCACTCAGGTGCCCCAAGGACCTTTTTTTTTTTTTTTTAAAGAAGAACCACCATTTATTAGCTTATGATTCTGCAAGTTATCAGTTTGAGCTGGGCTCAGCTAAGCCTTCTTCTGGCCTCTGCTGGGCTCACTGGGACATCTGGGGTCTGCCGCTGTATAGGCTGTACTGATCTTGAATGTGCTTTCTCTCCTGGGGTCCCCTGTCTGGGACCTTGGCTGAGATGATGACGATGACACTCCATGGCCTGTCATCCCCCAGTCAGCTAAGCCAGTCTTCATCACATGGTGGTAGCAGGTTACCGAGAGAGGAGACATGTGCACAGCCCCTGGAAATCCTGGCCAGGGATAAGTGTCACTTCCGCTAGATAGATCAAAGGCCATCTGGGGAGATTCAGGTGTCCTGGCCATTGGCGAGGAGGTGGTCTAATAACTTAGTACTGTTCCCCTGAGCAGAGGCTCAGAGGAGGTCCCTTTTGCCGGTGATTTGTCAGACCGTGAGCTCGTGCCCATAAGTAGCAAGAGTCTACCCCATATGTCAATGAGAAAGAAGTCTAATATAACCCTTCAAAAATCGAATGAAGTCCCTATGGACTGAGTCATGTTCCTGCAAAAGTCATATATTCAAGTTCTAACCTGCAGTACACCCCAGGATGTGACTGTTTTGGGAGACTGGATAATTCAAATTAAGGTTAAATGAGGGCACAAGGGCAGAGCCTTAATCCACTATGACCAGTGTCCTTGAAGGAAGAGGGAGAGACAGGAGGGATACCTATGCACAAGGAGAAGGGCACAGGGAGAAGGCAGTCACCCTCAAGCCATGGAGACCGGCCTTGGGAGAAACCAAGTCTGCTGACACCTAGATCTTGGACTTCTGGCCTCGAGAACTGTGAGAAATAAATTGTTTAAGCCACACCAGTCTGAGGTTTCTGTTACAGCAGCCTGAGCAGATGAATACAGAGCCTAACTGATGGGGAAGAGTTATGGCTGATCTGCTGGCTTGGGCCTGCCTCCACCTCAGCTCCTGGGGCACCGGCCCAGGCATCTCTGAAGTGCTCTCCACCTCCTAGTGTGTCCTTCCAACTTCATGAAGCTTCTGGACTTCCCTTTTCAAGCCCTTGAAGATAACCTCAATCCCCTCTTAAGGGCCAAGTGTTTGTTTAGCTCTTCTTTCAGACCTGTTTATGGACAGACTTGAAGCTCCCCCTCATTCTGGGGACCATTTTTTTTTAAAACATTTTTTTTCTTTTTAATTTATTTGCAGAGAGAAACACAGCCAGAGAGGGAACACAAGCAGGGGGAGTGAGAGAGAGAGAAGCAGGCTTCCCGCCAAGCAGGGAGCCCAATGTGGGGCTCGATCCCAGGTCTCTGAGATCATGACCTGAGCCGAAGGCAGTCGCTTAACCAACTGAGCCACCCAGGCGCCCCGGGGACCATTTTTGAGGTCCAAAGCTGATACTGGGCTGTCTCCCTGCATCCCTCCCATGATGGTGGTCCCCAAGGCCAAAGACACTCTGATGGAATGCGTCCGGGACACAATGACATCTCACCAAGTGTTTGAGACATGTTTTGCAATTTTTTTTAGATGTGATTTATTTATTTGTCAGCAAGAGAGAGCACAAGCAGGCGGAGGGGTTGGGGAGAGGGAGAAGCAGACTCCCCACTGAGCAGGAACCCAATGAGGAGCATGATCCCAGGACCCTGGGACCATGACCTGAGCTGAAGGCAGCCGCTTAACAACTGAGCCACCCAGGCGCCCCATAGCAGAGCTTTTGATCGATGTTGAGGGGCATTATATTTAGGATAAAATGCCCGGGAGCACCTGGCGTGCAGCTTCTCAGGGTCATTACACAGTGCAGAGGAGACTTAGCAGCTGGCTAAAGTTGGAAGTAGGAACGGAAGGCTCGACGGGAAGGTCGTGGTCCAGCGGGAGGGGTGAGCGAATTCAAAGCCACTGACCTCCGTCCAGCAAGGAGCCAAAGGTCCAAGGGCAGTCTGGATCCTCCTCACACAATACTTTTGGATCTGCTCCAACAGATGGGCCAAAGGGTAATCAATACCGCCAAGCCATATGCTGTAGCATGTGGCTGCAAAATTGGTGGCTGGAAAAATATTAAAAGGCATTATAACCAAATACCCACCTTTGGTATTAAAAAACCATCAACAAAGCAACCGTTGGATGCCTCATTTGAGCAGCAGAATTTAGTAGCGGCCCCTGTGGGTTAAACTCGTTGCAAAATGTAACTGAATGAGGTGGCTTTCTGTTCTGTAATGAGCTGTAAATCCATTAAAAGGTCTGAGGAGGTCAGCCAGAAATGATGAGCTGGGATTCATGACAACTGTGCTGCAGCCCTTCTCTCCGGCAGCGGCGGAGCTAGTGGTCTGTTAAGGTTACTTGTAATCTGTGATAGGAAGACTGTTTTATCTGCATATATGAAAATGCGTCTTCCTGACTTCCCTGGCAGGACCCACACAGCCAAAAACAATAGTTACTTATTAAGTATTTAAAAAGCAGATGGGCCAGAACGGTTGGGCCCCAGATAACCAACTGGTGGCTTTTTTGCCCTTTCGGTCTCCTTTCAAAGCTCCACCCGCCCCAGGGAGTTTTCCCAGGTCCTCATTTGCTGGCCCCAGCCTCGTTTTCATCAGGACTCTTAACAGGACTTAACGCCGTCTTGTTTATTGATACACTCATCATATAACCTCACTAGGATCACAAGCTTTTTAAAGGTTGTGCTGAATTGAGTGGAGATATCCGTGTCCGAATCCCCTGACTCTGCCACCGGTATCTTATTTGGAAAAGGAAAAGAAGAGATGCAGAGATGATCCTGAGTAATCTGGGTGGGCCTTAAATTCTAAAACAAGTGTCCTTTTAAAGACAAGCGATTAGACATTGAAGAGGAGGCAGTGTAAGCAAGGAAGCAGAGAGTGTGCTGGGGCTACCCAGCAGGGAAGGCCAACAACCACCAGAAGATGGAGGAAGCAAAGAATGGAATCTCCCCACCCCAGCCCCCCCACTCCAGAAGGAGCACAGACTCACTGACATCTCGATGTCAGACTCCTGGACTCCAGAACTGTGAGAGCACTAAATTTCTGGAAAGCCACCAAACCTGTGGTCATCTGTTATGGTCGTCCCAGAAGCTAATAGAAGGATGGAGGCTTGCTTCTTCGGCAATGTAAGCTAAAAGGCTGGCTTGTACACAGTAGGTGTTTAATAAGTGTTTGGTGCATGAATGAGAAAGAGTACTTCAGCGGCTCTGTGATGAGGGAGTTCTGGGTTTAAATCCTGGCTCTGCCACAAATGGCCGAGAGCCCCGAGGCCCATGTTTTGGAGACCTGGTGTCCTGGTCAGCAGTGTGGGCTGGATTCCCCACCCCAAGAGGCATGGGAGGGCAGAGTGAGGTCTCCTAGGTAACACCCTGAGCAGCATCCCTGGTCCATATGGCACCGAGCCACCAATAGGGGAACGACCACTCGTTAGTTACTCTTTTATGTTCCATATGGATGACTGGCCACCTCTCTGTCTCCAGCCCTTATGCATTTACATGGATTTCTCGGTTGGTATTGAAACAGCAGCAGCTTTGGTCGGCTCCCAGAGCCATGGGAAAGCACCAGTGCCCCTTGGCCACAGCTGCTGCTCCCAGAGACAGAAAATACATGGATTGATTTCTCCACGGTCACCCGGATGTCGGATACCTAGTGCTCACAGATGCACAGAACACGGAACTGAGTCAATGTGCAATTAGTCTTTCAGAAATCACATCGCTTCCCACCCCACACACAAAACAGGCTTCTCTCTGCTCACTGCAGACCTTTCCCTTGCAACCAAGCATCTGGGGGGGTCAGTGACAGTGGCCATCGCCGACATCCAAGAAGTGCTTACTCCGGGTGGGGGTGGGACCCTGCACTTCCTCCTTTCCAAATTATCTCACTTAAGCCTCACAATAACCCCATAAGAGAGGTACTATTATTGCACCCATATTCGGTGGAGGAGAAAGGCTCAGGCAGGCTAGGTGCACCAGAAAGCGGATTTCTAAGGCAGAAACTCAACATTGACTTTTTAACTTTGCCTCTTGTCTGAGATCGGGTCCTGGAGCATAGTGGAAATGAGATTCGAGAGCAGGAGGCCCAGGGCTGTGCTCTCAGAGTGACCCCTTGCCTTGCAGCCTGGAGGTGGGCCAGGAAGACCCCTTGCCTTGCAGCCCGGAGGTGGGCCAGGGAGAAATTCCCCCAGCCCTCTGCCTTGGACACACAGATCTTGTGGTCCCAGAGCACCAAAAGCTGTAAAAAAAAATAGCTCAACTCATCCATTGTGATGCACCGTAGACCTGTTTGTTTTATTTTTATACCCCAAAAAGTTTTGCTTTTATAATCGGGGGGAAATTAGTGGTGGTAGAATGCCCGGCCCCCCCATATTCTGATTCCAGGCTTCGATTTAATTATAGCACCTGGGACAGTCACCTGCCTGCCCTTTCTGATTCCGGTCTCCCCTGCTTAGGGTCCCCTCCAGCTCAGAAGCCCCTGTCATGCTGGGTAGGTCTTACTCAACCGCTGAGCTACAGCAGTGACCCCAGGAGGTCAGGATGGGGTTGGGGACTCAGGGAGCCCCAAGTGAAAACAAGTGGTCTGTTGCAACATAGCAGTGAAACCAGCTCGGAGAGGGGGAAGTGATTGTGTTTCAACCAGATAGAAATGAGTTTGTGTTGAGAAATCAGCCTATTTGGCAAAATCTCACTAAAGTCTCAATACCATCGTTGCTTTCCCAACAGTGAACAGATAAGCCCGTTTGGTGTTCTCATCACCCCCTCCCCGATCTTTAGGGGGGGCCCCATCAGCCATCTAAATAAATCCGTGACAAAGCATCGCCTTCTCTGCCGACTCTGTGAAAGAGCAGAAAAGTCTCAGGTCGACACCCCGGCTGTTCCTTCCTTCATCCTTTCCATTTACCATGTTGTTACTGCCCCTTCGTGGACCTTCATTTCGCCCTCCAGAGATTGGAGGGATGATCGATTCACAGGACTGGGGGGAACTAGAATACAATGATCCATGTGAAGAGCCCCTAAAATACATGTCTAATAAGCTTTTCACCAATCCAAGTTAGTAACATTCAATAAAAAGACGCATCCTATGTGAGTCAAATACCACGAGAGCGAGGCTTCAAAATCCACGTGCTCCCTTTGTGTCCCATCCCCCGGCAGCCGGGCGGAGCCATATAACCAGTTCTAGCCAGTGGTAGGAGAATAGAAGGACCTATCACTTCCGGGCTGGTAGTTAACTCTCAGGGGCTTCTCTTTCCCCGACCTTGACCTTGATGACGTCAGAAGGCCACCTGCTGGGATCTTGGATTATCCTGAAGGCCAGATAACTGAATCATGCTGTGACCTTCACTAAACAAGTAGCATGAGTGAGAAAGGAGCCTCTTGTAGGAAGCCGTGGAGATCTCGAGATTACATTGTTACCCTAGCAGAATCTGCCTTTACTCCACCAACAGAAGGGCGAAAGAAATTCCTCTATCCAGTGTATCCCTTCACGGAGTTTAAGTTTTCCAAAAACCAAAAAATGAAAAAGCCAGAGAAGGAGTGGGGTAGCCTATCTAAATGCCCACTTGGTCCTCGATCATAAATACCTCTCTGAGACAAGGAAACTCAAAGACCCAGCTACCTTCTCAGAGCAGGGGTGGGAAAAATTCCACAAGAACAAAAAACACATTAATATCTCAATAAATCATCCTACCACATGGGTCACTGCTCATGCCGAGGAGAAAAACAGGCCAAGATCTGCCATCACTCTCAGTTTGTAAATCAGATGGAAAAAAAGAATGCCATGCAAATCACCCTAGCTCACAGGCCAAGAACTTGAAAGAATTCCATCCGTGGCTGAGCCCCAAGGAGACTGGCCTACAAACCACGGAAATATGTGCCCACAGCCTAAACCCAGATTGCAACCCCTACAGTTAGATCTCCCTGCATTCGGACTTTCTGTCCTTCAAATGCCCTTGCCAGCATGCTAGACAGTAAGGCAGAGCTCAAACATTTTTGGAAATAAATATGTTCTGATTGACCTTTGATTTATCAGAGGACACCAGGTATGGATTTTTAAGGTTCCTCCTTGTTCTGGGCCCACTCCGAGGACTGCCTCTGGACCACATTTCTGTCTGCAGTCGGGAAAACAGCCAGGAGAGAGAAGACCCACGTCTGCCCAAAGTCAGTATCATTTGCTAACTGCCCAAAGTCAGTATCATTTGCTAACAGCGTGTGTGTGTGTGTGCGTGTGCGTGTGTGCACATGTGAGTAATGCGTGTATGTGTGTATGTGAGGCATCTATCTGTTTATCTGGGGATGGCACAATTGGAGGATGAAAAGAACCGAAATTGTGACATTTCAACATATCGGTACGTCTTACACGTAACAGGTGTCTTAACATTTTAGCCACGTGCATGCTAGGCTGGGAGAAGTCTGACAGCTCCATAAATGTTGAGTCACATCTGAGGTTTCTTTCTTTGACCATTAAGTAACATTGTTAATTTTTGCTGCATGGACGATACAGGAGGAGCTGGGTCCATAGGAAGACTCATAGGCTGTCCAGGGAAAATAGTCAATTGCACAGAGCCCGGAGCCCTTCGCAGCAATTTTCAGGTCATCATCAGAGGATTAACTGTTTTGTTTGCTTGTGATTCTGTGGCTGCAGCCCAGCGTCATTCCACATCCACACTCCTGATGTTTCGGGCCGATTTTCTGTTGCGCTCGGCTCTACTATGTACGGGAGCAGCAACCTTGAGCGCTGCCCCCGCCAACTCTATCGCAAAAATGTCTCTAAGTATCACCACCCCTGAGGAGTGAAATGGCCTCTCATTGAGAAGCTCTGGTCTTCACCAGAGGCAGCAGTCCTGTGGAAAAAATGGGCCACAGCCGTGGGACCCCAGCTCTATGAATCGTCACATCGTGGTTGTGTGGAGGGGTTCCTTGGTCCAGTATTCATCTTTAACATTCCCCAGATGTGGGGTGTGCACCACGGAGTCCACGGGGTGCCGACACGTGCTGTGAACAGGAAGGGCTCTTGGGACGGGGGGGGCGGGGCTGGCTGCAGGACTTCTCAGAGCCTTTACTGTCTCTCCTCCACTGTGACTTGCCCAGAGAGGTTTCAGTGCACAGCTTTTTCCAAATTTATTTCTGTGCAGCCAGTGATGTCTGTGAGTCATGCTGGTGTTTAGCTCCATACCCAGGCTTAGAATCCGGGAAACATAGTCAAGCTGGAAGGGATCTGTGCATTGCCTTACTTGAGTCTGTGGATCCCAGAGACCAGGGATTGCTCTTGCCTTCCTCTTCAGAGTGTCCAGTCTGCTCACATCTTTGGCGATCGGCCTTAAGGTTGGTTATTAGGAAGCTAGAGAAGCAGGTTTCCCACTGAGGTCACTGTCTCGGCTCCTGGAATGTTTCTACTCATTGCCACGGGTGTCTAGCCCGTTCTGTGAAACCAACCAAAATCAACAAGGTCTGCACAAAATGGATAAGTCTAGCCACTTTGATAAGATCTTTATTTTTTTCACACTTGGGAGCATGAGGTCTGAAGGTTTCTTATTTGAGCTTAGATTTCCACATCAGTTAAGCAAGTCATTTTGTGCCTACATTCCCAGCTGCACGTAGCTGATGTCTTCCGTGGTACCCGCCCCTGAGTGTGACGGATATTCACAGTGATGTCCTCCCTACCTGGATGGGCCTCCTGGCTGCATCTATGGACCTATAGAGAGGAGCCTGGGGGATCATCAGCAAGCCTCACTCAGAACCCCCGTACAAGGAGCGAGAGGGTGGTAAATGGCCCGGGAGGGGACAGACATCCAGAGTGGTGATGAGGAGATGCCCTCAGAAGGCAGTCAGTGAGATTTCCGTCCCTGTTCTATGATGGCCACTCACCAGCTCCGTGACCTTGAGGCAACTCCACACATGTCCCTAACTCTGGTTGGTCTCCTCACCTATGAAATGGGGCTAACAGCGGTCCTGCCTCATTGGGTAACTGGGTGATTGTGACAAGGAATGAGCCAGGGCTTGGGAAGTACCTGGCATGGAACAAGAGCCTCCTCGTGCTGGCCACGGACCGCCATATGCAAGAGAACAGCGGGAGTGAAGGGCGCTGGTGACAGGTGTGGAGGCTAGGTCTCCGGAGCCACAGGGCAAGGACGCAGCAGCCCGGGTTTGGATCTGGCTCAGCACCCCTTATTGCCTGTCTGTGGGCTCTCAAGTCTTCGTGGGAGCTTGTTTCTCTGTCCGGCCAGATCTGTTGAAGGAGTCTAGTTTGCAGCCAGGTTTCAGAATTGGGGCTGGAGTGGAGAAGCAGTACCTTTCTTTAACCTATTAGCAGCGCCCCTCACCCCCGTGCCCAGTGCCAGCTCCTGGGCGTGGGAAAGGGCTTCTTTAGGGGATGCCCTTTGGATGTGTTCTCAGGAACCACGGTGCTGAGAAATCCTCCATGGCTGGTGTTCACATTGGGTGGCTTAAAACACCAGAAATTTATTTTCTTACTTTTCTGGAGGCCAGAGGTCCAAAGGCAGGGTGGAGGCAAAGTCACGTTCGCTCCTAAGGCTCTAGGGGAGAACTCATTTCTTGCCACTTCCTGCTTCCGGTGATTCCAAGTCCCTTCACTCTGATCTCTGCCCCTGTGGTTATAGTGCCTCCTCCTCCTCTCTGTCTCCTCCCCCGTGTGTCCCTCTTATAAGGGTACTGTGATGTTGGGCAGGCAATCAGGGATCGTTGCCGCCCCTCCCAATCCCCAACTTAATCACTTCTGCAAGTCCCTTTGGTCATATAAGGAAAGGTTCACAGGTTCCAGAATTAGGATATGGGTATCAATGGGGGAGCCATTGCTCAGCCTACCTGTAGGAGCCATCCTAGGGAAGGTAGAAGAGAGCCCTTGCTTTCAAGGGTGAGCAAACTCAGGTAACTGGGAAATTAAGCAGATGTTGCACAAAACTCTTCATGGCCCTCCTCCCCCAGCAGCAGGAGGCATGCAGAGCCTATGATAATGGAGTCCCAGAAATCATAGCAATAATAACTCACATAAATGTATTTAATTTTCACTAAAATCACATAAGGTGGGTACATTTGCCATCCCTACTTTTCAGATGGAGTGAGGCACCGAGAAGTCAGATAACTCGCCCCAGGTCACAGAGCTGTGAGTGGTAAAGCCAGGACTCAGGACTCAGGACTCAGGACCTGCCTCTCCACCCTCCCCTCTCTCTGAATTTGCAGACTCATCATTAACTGACAGACACCTATCACCTACCCCTAAAAATCAAGCTTTGACCCATGAGCTAATGGAAGCAGATATTCCTTCCAAGCTGAAGGACAGACTCTGGGGGGTGGGTGCCTGTCTGTCTTAGGAAGTGAAACAGGACATGAGGAGCACTTGGGGAAGTCACTTTGGGCTCTGAGGCTCCGTGCCCCTGCTCTTGCATCACAGTTCCCGTGGCCTTCCTCTGGAGATGAACGGATGAGAAGACACATGAGTAGAAAGGGAAGAAATGGGAAATGTGCTCTTTGAGCCATGATACTGAGTGGCAGGGAAACATCAGTCAGCAGCCTGTGACCTGTGGTCGGTGAACAACAGGCTTCTGATGATGAGTCAAGCAGTCTGCCGAAGGCTGGTCATTGTACATAATTCTATAATGAGCTCAGGCCACCAGCAGGAGCTCAAGGCTTGGGTCTCAGAAATAAAGTCCGTTCAAATGGTGAACAGGAAAAGCTATTTCCAAAAGCCCACGCCCTTCTTGGCCTCAGTCGCTCTGCTCGATGCTGTCATTCTGACGTTCTCACGCTCAGCTACTGGCCAAGGGAACCCAGAAGGTCCAGTAGATAGCCCCTAAAGATTGCCCTAAGATATTGTGCTTGAAAGTGACATGCAAGGTGCTAAGTAAATACTTCTGGGTTGTGAATTGCATACTTGCCTCTCGGAGAACAGATTTGCTAGGATGCTGGTAAAGCATTAGCCCAGGCTCCCTGACTTCCCCTGTGGGCTCTGGGAGCGAGAGGGTGTGGAGGAAAGTTAGCTAGGGAGGCAGCTGGGTTACAGCCAAGGTGTATTTCCAGGTAAATATGGAATCTCAGAAGAAAGGGATCTAAATCCTCAAGGTACTTTTCATTTGTTGATATCTCTTCTCATATTAAATAGCCACTCTCGTGCCTAATTTTGTATTCAAAATTTTGTACTCTCTTTCTTTAAAAAATGGTCCTCCAAATGTGTAAGTGTCAGGCCCCACTTAACCTGGCTCCTTCTAGGTCACAGGGGATATAGAACAACCGAAAGAAGCATGTTCCAAACTCATTACCACCACAATAAACAACTCTGAATAAATGTTCTTTCTAAGACCAATGCCAAGAATAAGAATACTGAAACAGACATATGGATCAAGCAGGTGTACAGATTTAAATGGAAAGCCAAGTCCCATAGAGGCTCACTACAATGCTTTTTGAAATTTTCTTCCTCACAGAGTGCTTTTGGAAATTCATAAAGCGGCAAAAACCAACCTTCGAAGTTCCATTCTAACAGAGAGCACGATCTAGGGCAATTCCCGTGTTCAAGAGATTCCCCCTAACCAAGTTTTGATCCCAGCGTTTGCTTCAAAGATGCAGGAAACATGTTCAGACATCTTGGGATTATTATTTATAGAGCATTTTCTGTGTGCACAGCACTTTGCCAAACACTGAGGCGGAAGCAAAAGAGATCCGAGGCGGATCCTTCCTCTTGAGAAACGTAGAGCTTCTTAGTTGGGAAGAAAATGACATGACTCTGAGATATTTCACTCTCGCTCGGTCTCCCTTCGGAGCCTGGGGCATAGGGAACACTACACTGAGTTTCCAACAGAGAGGATTTTGCCTGGGTGCCTGGCAGCCCGATTCCCACCTCCCTCTCTCTGTTCAGGATCCCAGGTGCCGATGGCCAGGGCTCCATGGGCTCTCAAATATCATCTGTCTTGGCTGTCGGTGCTGGGACAGGGAGGGAGACCCATGATACCTCTGCATCTGGTACAGGACCTTCTAGAATTGCTCAGGAATGAACAGCACCAGGAAATGAACAGGGATTCAAGTAGTTAGAAAATAATTAACGGATTATCACCAAATTCCTCTGCAGGGGACCTCAGGGTGAGCTTTCACTGTGGAGGAAGTGTCATTTGTCATAACGGCTTCATAACCACCGAATCTAGCCAAATATGAATTCTGTGGTGCACAAATGAAATACTTACACTTGAGAGGGCTTGGCACAGTTGTATTGCTTCTGGAATACAGTGTCCAGATGCCAAAGGGAGACTTGTTATTTCAGCAGAAAGGACAGAGGCTATTTCCCCGAGATCAGCTCAGTCTCTCCTGATGCAGGAGAAGCAGGAAGTTTAAAAGATGACACAGTTATTAAGAAGGAAGGAGGGCAGGTAGAATGGCTGGATATTTTAAAGTTATAGCAAACATGTGATATCCAAAAAGCATGCAGATGAGCTTCTCTTGAATAAGCTTGTGATTTCTGTTAACTGTCTTTCCAGGAAAATGCAATAGGTAGTTCTTCCGAGCTGTGCGTCACTCTGTGTGAGCTACAGAGCCCTTCCACTCTCTCCACAAAGATCTCTTGAGCACCTCTTGGGTGCCAAATGCTAAGGATCCAGTGTCAAGGAGAAAACAAAAAAGGCTCTACCTCTGTAGTGCTTGGAGCTGATACACACAAGTGTGAAATTGTTAGAGTGATATGAAAAAAGGAGAAGACATTATGCAATGGAACACAGAGGTAGTGACATGGGACCTGTCTAGGGTCAATGTTGACCTTCGAGGAAGGAAGGCTTGAGCTGGTGACCAGAAAATGTTCTATGAACTGTGCTGTCCACGGGGATAGCCACTAGTCACGTGTGGCTCGTGTGCAGTTGAAATGTGACCAAGGAACCAAATGTTTAATTTTATTTCATTTTAGTTAGTTTAAATCTAAATAGCCTCATGTACCTTGTGGCTATCCCACTGGCCAGCACAGGCTTGTGGCAATGGTAAAGAAGCTCATCAAACAGCAGCAGGAACACACGGAATAATTCTGGGCAGGAGGCTGACAAGATGAGTTTGTATTTTGAAAAACAATCATTTTGATTTCAAGAGCTATTGACTTTTTTTTTCTTTTTAATTATAAAGAATTCAAGATTCCTTGCTAACTACAACAGTGAGAAAGTAAGCCCTGGGACCCCTGGGTAGCTCAGTCGGTTAAGTGTCTGACTCTTGATTTCAGCTCAGGTCATGATCTCAGGGTCGTGAGATCGAGCCCCGCATTGGGCTCCGTGCTGGGTATAGAGTCTGCTTGAGATTTTCTCTCTCTCCCTCTCCCCCGCCCCTCCCCTACTAACTCATTCTCTCTCAATAAGTAAATAAAATCTATAAAAAGAAAACATAAACCATGATACTCATGAAAGACAGAAATTCCCCATTCTAGGTAATGGGTTTTATGAGCATATTTATTATAGTGAAACCATAAGAAATGCTTACCTTCCACATCTAAAAAATACATGTCAGCATTTTGCTCCAAATCTACATGACTTAGTGATGGAGATGGAGAGGGAAATTTCTAGAATGACTCCTAGGACTCTGGTTCATCCAGAGGGACAGGAGTGCAATCCACAGGATTGGGTCTCTTTGAGCTTTGCAGCCATCCTCCAGCTTCTTCATGCTTTGCTACTAGCCTAATGCTTAGAAGAGGCCAGAAGTCCCTGAGAGTTTCAATCCTTGCCTTAGGTAAAGAAAAAAAAATCCACACCAAATCCCTGGAATCTTTGAATGCTACCTTATTTGGAAAAAGATCTTTGCAAAGATGTGATTAAGTTAAGGATTCTGAGATAAGGAGCTAATCCTGGATTATATGAATGAGGCCAGCAAGCTGCCACAAGTATCCTTAGAAGAAAGAAGAGCAGGAGTGGAGTGGTGTAGCCAGAGTCCAAGAAAAGCCTGGAGCCCCAACAGCTTAAAGAAACAAGAAGACTTCATCCCTTCAGCCTTCAGAGAGAGTCTTCATCCCCTGAGTCTTCAGAGAGACTGCAATCCTGCCAATATATTTTTTAAAGATTTACTTTAGAGAGAAAGAGATCGGGGGGGGGGGGCAGGCTGAGATAGAGGGAGAGGGAGAGAGAGAGAACCTCAGGCAAACTCCCCGCTGAGCACGGAGCCATATGTGGAGCTCGATCTCAGGACCCCGAGGTCGCGACCTGAGCTGTGGCCACTTGATGGACGGACCCACTCAGGCGTACCGCCCCCGCCCCTCACCAACATTTTGATTTTGGACTTCTGGCCTCCAGAATATGTAAGAATACATTTCTGTTGTTTTCAACTACCAAGTCTGTGGTACTTTGTTCTGGCTGCTTCAGTGAACGAATACCCTCCCCCACAATCTCTTGCCCTGGGAATAGCAGAGGGAGGGACCCGGCGCAAATCCTGGCTAACCTCTCCTCACTGTAAGACAAACTTCTAGAATGTAACAAGCTGCAGAGCCCACCCCACCCTCCCAAAGGAGGAGACTTCACCTAAAATCGCACCTTTGTCTGGCTTCTTCCTCCCCCATCCTGCTTCCCACACACCTTCCTGGGCTTCTCCGGGGAGTGTCTTCTTAGCACCCTATCTGCTCCAAAACCAAAAGCCCAGGGTCAGCTGCCCCCCACCAGGCCAACTTTGAGGAGCAGGAAGGACAGCTGAGGCCCGGAGCTGGAGGGCAGAGCACGAGTTTGGTTTGAACGTGTTGATCGTAGAAGCTTCTAAAACAAGTCTTGGCAAGCAATGCCGTGCAGACCTGCTCTGGCCGGTGGCCACCTGTCTCTGTCGATAAAGTACTGTAGTGCAGCTTCCCCCATTCATCTCTGTTTTGTCCGAGGCTCGTTTCACGCCACAGTGGCAGAGCTGTGTAGCTGAGACAGGGACGGCATGGCCTGCCGAGGCTAAGATATTTGCTGTCTGGTCCTTTATAGAAATAATCAGCTATGGGGCACCTGGGTGGCTCAGTTGGTTAAGCGACTGCCTTTGGCTCAGGTCATGATCCCGGAGACCCGGGATCGAGTCCCACATTGAGCTCCCTGCTCGGCGGGAAGCCTGCTTCTCCCTCTCTCACTCCCCCTGCTTGTGTTCCCTCTCTGGCTGTGTTTCTCTCTGTCAAATAAATAAAATCTTTAAAAAAAAAAAGAAAGAAAGAAAGAAAGAAAGAAAGAAAGAAAGAAAGAAAGAAAGAAAGAAAGAAGCAGCTGTACAGAGGGGTCTACAGCTCAAAGGGCTGGAGGCAAGAATTTGGGAGCCCTCTGCTTACACATGCCAAGTAAAGCTACGGGTGTGGATCCAATCATATCATAGGTGGGGCTAGAGGGAGAGAACCAGAAAAGAACCATCTGGAATGTTGGCACTTCATGGTAGATCAAGGAAGGTTGAATGGGAACCAGACCAAGAGATTAGGAAGGTCAGAAAAAACCCAGAGAGCTCCCTAAAATTCCAAAGACCAGAAAAACATCATTTGTGCTGCCCATTCATTTTTATGTCTTGGGATATTGAGTTTTTTTTTTCTTTTCTTTTAAGATTTTATTTATTTGAAAGAGAGAAGCACAGCTAGAGAGGGAACACAAGCAGGGGGAGAAGGAGAGGGAGAAGCAGACTTCCCAGCGAGCAGGGAGCCCGATGTGAGGCTCAATCCCAGGACCCTGGGATCATGACCTGAGCTGAAAGCAGATGCTTAAAGACTGAGCCACTCAGGCACCCCTTTTTTGATTTTCTTCTGAAGAATCAGCCTTTTAAAGCATCCATCAAAAGAAATGTGCTCTCTCCAGGACTTTCAAAATGATTTTGCATTAAATTATTTGGAAGGGGCGCCTGAGTGGCTCAGTTGGTTAAGATCTGACTCTTGATTTCAGCCCAGGTTATGATCTTGGGGGTCCTGGGATTGAGCCCCACATCAGGCTCTGTGCTCAGGATGGAGTGGGCTTGAGATTTTCTGTTTCCTTCTGCCCCCCCCCCACTCACTTGCATGCATGCCCTCTCTCTCTCTAAAATAAATAAAAAATTTCTAAAAATTATTTGGAAGTGAGTTTGGCCCAGCACAGCTAAAAACTGAGAGACAGCGATAGACCGGGTCTTAGTTGTGAATGATGCTCTGATGTTTAAACTCAGAAAGAGTTGTCCCATCCTCCCTCACCTTTCTGCTAGTTACCCTCTCCGACTTCTGTATGTCATGGCCCCACTCCTATAGAGTGCTCTTAGTTATAAAGTTTTCTCTTTGGGCGATTGGGGTTAAATAATCTGGGAAAGACCAGATTCGTTTCGAATTATAGACCCTCGGATCCCTGAAATATTTCGCAGTACGCTAATACCACAGCATGTGTTTGTGGTAGCTGAGAACTTCTGGCTTCTTTCAACAATAAATATGAAGTGCCTTCCGTGGGTAAGGGGCTGTGTTGGGTTTCAGAAGGGGCACCAAGGGGGTGTCTGGGTGGCTCAGTTGGTTAAGCGACTGCCTTCGGCTCAGGTCATGATCCTGGAGACCTGGGATCGAGCCCCACATCGGGCTCCCTGCTCGGCAGGAAGCCTGCTTCTCCCTCTCTCACTCCCCCTGCTTGTGTTCCCTCTCTCGCTGTGTTTCTCGCTGTCAAATAAATAAATAAATCTTTAAAAAAAAAAAAAGTGCACAAAGATAAGCAAGACATCGCCTCTGTTGGCCTTGTGCTAGAAGGAATGAGAAGTGTGTCTAAACTGTCACTCAGAAGACGGCAAGAGCGACAGAAGAAATGGGGGTTGAATGGAAATTTGTGGGCAAGAGAAAGAGAGATCATATCCGGTGGTTGGACCGGAAAAGCTTCAAAGAGGAAGCTCCATGGGAGTTTGGCCCAGAAGGCTGGGAAGGTTTTCTTGAGACACTGAGGGCAGTGAGGACCTAGGGGAGGGTTTGTAGGGAGACACACACTTGGAGCAGTGTTCTACTGTCCGTCTGGTTGTGAGGACAGAGGGGAAGACGGTTATGAGTATCGGGAGAGAGGACATCGAGAGTCTAGGTAAGAGGTTTGAGGGCTGAGCTGGCATGGGCAGCAGGAAGAAAAGGGAAATTTTAGAGGTTGTGGAGGTAACACTATCGGTTTTAGAAATGAACTGGAGGAAAAAGGAGTGAGAAGTCTGGGCTTTGCCGCTGGTAACTTTGGGGACAAAGCTTGCTCCCTGCTTTGGGAGAACATCGCCCTGACTTCTCTGATTCAGAGGCCGACATTAAGTATAGTGAACACATTTGCATGGCCTGGAGCCAAAGTTACCCCAGAAGCACCTGACCCCAGCCCACAGGGACTCTGTAACTATAATCGAGGCATCTATGCCTTGTTTGGGGGCAGAGGTGCTGAATTCTATGTCTTCTATTTCCCTCAGATGAGAAACTAAGCACTAGGGAGGTTATTCGGACCTGAAGCCACGGGTCAGTGACTAGGAGTGTGGGGAGTACACCCAGGCCGCCGAGAACCTTCTAGATCGTCCCTGAGCCCTCTGAGTCACAGCTGTCTCCCCTCCTTGCCTAACGTGCACACAGCACCTGGCTAATGAATGCCACAGCTCCGTGGCTGTGCCCTCAGGATCTCAGGAGGAACAAGGTGGTTGACGCCCTCCACGTGCTCTCGTCTCCCCTCCTGCCAGGAAGCAAAGGAGGACCCAGGCTCCCACTGAGCTCAATGTCCAAGGCCAGACTGCCTGAACACTCAAAAGATAGAACACGTCATCTCTCCCTAATGCCTCCAAGGTACCTTGGCTGGGGTTCCATTTGCTCCCCAAGACCGCAAATTTGGAGATCCCGTGGATGGTCCCCGACCTTGAAGATGGGCCAGAGCCTGTACCTGCTGGTGTCTAATGCAGCAGGCGACCTACAGGTCCTTCTCTTACTCGTGCAATGTTCCAAGGACTTCCCTCTGGCTTGCAAAGCCGGCTGTTTCCACTTACCCACCACAACCGTATTTTTGGAAACTGACTCTCCTGATCTCCAGTCTTTATAAACAGTAATAATAATTTTAAAAAGCAGCCATTCTTTGATGCCTTCACTGTGGCTGGATGGTACTACACGTCATTCTTACAACACAGTGAGGCCAGATGTCAGCATGCCCATTTTCCACAATAGGTAAACTGAGGCTCAGGGAGCTTAAACTACTTTTTTTTTTTAAAGCCATGTCCTTTTCTCAGTCTTTTTCATTTACAAATTGGGGAGAATAGGTATCTCGCGCACTGGTCACGGAAGGTCCTGTGTGTATAGCCCAGTCCTCAAGGTCACTCACTCTGCAGGCAAGAGGCAGGACCGGGTCTTTGTGACACAAAGGTCTGTGTCCTTTTCTGCCGTTGCCCTGCCAACGGGCTGCTGGGCTGCTTAGCCGCTGTGCTTAGTCTGCTTAACACGCTCATCTCATTCCAGCAGGGAGAGAGCTTTGCCATTGTCAGGGTTCTCCCGCAAAACAGGCCTCGTGTTTTGTGTTTATTGTTAATTTGGGGAAGTCAAGGAAATGTTCACTCTGGAGATGGGGGCACTGGAGAGGGCGCTTGTAGGAGTTCTGTGGCTGAAGGTTTCTGTCCCAGGGGGCTGGAGGTCTGGGAAGCATCATAAGGAAGAGATTTAAGGTTATCGAGAAAACAACTGATCCAACAAACCAATAACTGAGTCTGGAAATAAAGCAAGGGTTTAATTAGGGATTGGGTAATAAAGGGTCTGAGAAAGGCACTTAGCAGATCATCCACATGGAAGATGGGATTGGGGAAGCGGTTTTGTTTACAGTTAAAAAAAAAAAAAGTCCCTAATAACTGTGGGCATCGGGACTGAATTCCAGAGTGCTGACTAGAACCTGGGGCTTAGGTGGCCAGGCTCTACGCTTCCGTAGTGTCTGTGGGTGACATACAGGGAACCTGACCCCACCTCCCCAGACCGAGCAAGCACGCTGCACACAGCAGCCGGGATCTGCGGCTTTCAAAGGGCAATGGTGCAAACCCAGCCCCCGCCCGCTAGAGGAAGGGAACTGGTTCCAGTGAGATGACCCAAGCATGGCGGCTGCACCCAGGCCCTCAAACGTGACACACATGCCTTATTAACAACATAGTGGGTTTTTAGAAAGATTTTATTTACTTATTTGAGAGAGACAGAACACAACCAGGGAGAAGGGGCAGAGGGAGAGGGAGAAGCAGGCTTCCCACCGAGCAGGGAGCCCAATTCGGGACTCGATCCCAGGACCCTGAGATCATGACCTGAGCCAAAGACAGATGCTTAATGACTGAGCCACCCAGGCGCCCCCAACATAGTGGTATTTACCTTTGCCGTATTGAGCTGCTCTTTTAAAAAACTCCTTTTTTTTAATGTAGCAAATAGGAAAGACAGCAGGTAAATTCTGCATTCAGCACGTTTATTCATCACATCTGCCAACCGCCACCGTGTCATTTCTCCCACCACTGCCAATCCTAAGCTCCCCATCCAAGCCAGCTCCAGCATGCCCTGCTGGTTGTCCCCAAGGAACCAAGGGCACACAAAGTTTCTGACCGGAAATAAATTAGCCTTGACAGCTTGACCTTAACCATGAAAGAAAGGGGAGGGGGGGAGAAAGAAGGAAAGAAGGAAAGAAAGGAAGAAAAAAAGAAAGAAAGAAAGGGAGGGAGGGAGAGAGGGAGGAGGAAGGAAGGAAGGAAGGAAGGAAGGAAGGAAGGAAGAAAAAGAAGAAAGAAAGAATTTTAAGTCTTAAATCTTAAGAAGATTTAAGTCAATGTGTTTTAAAAAGGAGATTCTACATTCTGACCAAAATCTGGATTTCCAACTTCTCTTGAAAAGAAAGAAAGAAAGAAAGAAAGAAAGAAAGAAAGAAAGAAGAGAAAGAAAGAAAGAAGAGAAAGAAAGAAAGAAGAAAGGAAGGAAGGAGGGAAGAAAAAGAGAG